>VZRV01008672.1:672037-721368 GCA_013398115.1 Falcunculus frontatus
TTTCCTTTTTTTTTTTTTTTTGTGGTTTAGGCTGGGATAGAATTAATTTGCTTCATAGCAGCTATGTTTTGGTTTTGTGCTATAAACAGTGTTGATAGACAGGGCTTACACGGAACCAGGGCCTTTTCTGCTTATCCCACCGCCCTACCAAGTGAGTATGCTGGAGGTGCACAGAAGACTGGGAGGTGACACAGTCAGGACAGTTGGCCCCAAATAACCAAATGGATATTCCATACTGTATGGCATCATGCTCAGCACAAAAACTAGATGGGAGCTTGGCAGGGGGCCACTGCTTGGGGACTGGCTGAGCATCAGTTGCTTGTTGGTGAGCAATTATTTTCATTTGCCTTCCTTGTCTTTCTTGGGGTTTATTTCTCTCCTTCTGATATTTTCTTTTTCTTTGCAATTTATTATTATTTTATTTAATTTTTTCCCCCAGTTATTAAACTCTTTTTATCTCAGCCCATGAGCTTTTTCACTTTTGCAATTCTGATTCTCTCCCCAGTCCTGCAGGGGAGGGGAGTGAGTGAGTGAACAGCTGTGTGGTGCTTAGCTGCTCACTGGGATTAAACCATGATAGGTAGTTATGTCTTTTGTTATTTTTCATCTGACACATGAAAGTACAGTGTAACTTTGATATTCTCCATTTTAGTTAAGAAGTAAATGAGAGAGGAGATAGAAAACGTGTGTAATAAAATATAGCAAAAAGACAAAATAGGAAATTCTGTTAAGGCGATATATCAAAAAGTTCAAAATTCTTTCAAAATTATGGCATATGTTCCCAGATTTCTAAAGATGTGACTGAAACTTCTCTAGTATATTTCTGGAATCAAGATGACTTTTATCAATACAGTGGCAGGTAGTTTTCTCTTTACCCTCACCTATTCTATAACAATTAAGAAAGGTAAGGTGCACATAGTCATGTCATAAGAATATTGTTGATGATGACCGAAGCACAAAAAATTTCAGTAGAGGAGAGATGGAACTGAAAATATAGATGAGAGAAAGGAAAAAGTCTAGTGAGATTTTAATTTTAAAGTCCTGGTAAGTATCTCAGGTATACATTTTAGAGTAGAGGAGTTGCTTATCATACCTCGGGGATGTCCAAATATTATAAAATTATCTGTAGAAAGTATTTGTGAAAAAGTAGCCCTTTGAATCCCTTCTAACTCGCATCCAAATACTGTTGGAGTCACTAGAGCTGTGTAACTCACCACTGATTCATGCTGACTAACCACTCTGGTGTGCACTTCTGCCATCACATTCATTTATGTGCATCCGTGAATAGGTCCTGTGTTTTATCTGGAACTAGTAATGCAGTTGTAAGTGATTCATCAAAATCAATGTGAAATAGACACTCAATTGTCCTCTGAGATGTGAGCTAACTATTTAATCAAGAAGACTGAATAAAATGAAAGATTAAAAAAAGGAGGAAATGAAAAATATGCAATTTATTGTAAGTGAAGACCACTCTATATGAATAGTAACACCTTTGGACTTCTCATTATCATTTTACAGTTGTGCAAAAGCAAACTCATCTCTTGCTGATTTCCATAGATGATTTCTTTTTTTTAATAAGAAGTATTTCTGCAGATATAACTTATGCATATAAGTGACCATGAACATAGATTGCCATTGATTTCAGAAAAAAAAGCCTGCAGCATAGAGGTCCTGGTTAGAGACAAGTAAATCCCCTGCTTAAATCCATAGCCTAAGGTTAAGAGAAGTGATTTGGCTTCATAGCAGGATTCTTCTGTGATCTATTCCTATTTGTTTAGCTCCTGTTTACAACTCTTCCTAATCAGCAAAATGTGGACAGTATTTTTTTTGCAGGGGTGATTGCATCTACTCAATTTGTTCAGAACCAGAAACTGCCTTCTGTGTAACTGCACTGGGTTTCTATATCAGACATGCCAGAGATCAATAAGTTTCTAGGTAGCTACTGCTATTTAAAAATTTACAATAATTATTTCTAAAACATGGACCATAAATTACTACAAAATGTTTAAGGTGAAATAGTACCTTTCGCATACATGGCAAGGTGTTAAGGAGGTAATTGCCATCAAATTTGTGAGATGCTTAGACACTATGATCCGGGGAGTTATGTAAACACAGACAGGTCAGAGTCAAGGTTTGTTTTGGAATTCAGGGATTGTTGAGGAAAACAGAAAACATTGTCTTTAATACTGCAATCCAAATGAAAACTTTGAGAAAAAAACACATTAAAAATGTTCAAAGAATTAGGGACATGGAGAAACTAATGAGCCTTTTCAGAAAGATATATTGACTTTAATTCAAACAAAGTAGCATAAATTAAATTTTCAAATTGAGAATGTTGATTCTAAAACTACTTTTATTTTATTAAGATAATCTAATAATAAACAGAGAACATATATCTGGAAACAAATTTTCAGGACTCAGTAATTTTTTGGAATAAACAATTGGTTTTCTTAGAAAAATAGACCATATGATTTTTTCTTATTAATTTTCTGTTAGAGCTATCAGTTCAAAGTTATACTTGTCACTTACTTTTCCTTCCCAAAAGGATCCATCTCCATTCCCCAAGGATAAGGAAAATCAGATATCAGAACTCAAACAATTCTTATTTTCTTGCATATCCATATATATCCATGCATAGTCCTAACATGCCAGTTTTGGAAAAGCAGAATTCTTCAGTGACAAAAAAAGTGGCAGATTTTTTTGACAGAATTCAGAGCTATGTAGAATTTCTTGAACTTGTCACAGAAGCAGCACAGTAGAGTCGATATAGAAAATCTCAGTGCTCCTCTCTACACCTTCTGGTCCCTATCCTATCCTAAGGGACTCTGAATCTTCAATTGCCCGTGCACACTCTCACAATATATGTCATAGCTTTGATACCCTCAACTTCATTCTGTAAAAAGTTACTTACACGGTCAACTATTTCTCTGCACTTTATTTCAGACTGGAGGGCCTTCCCTTGAACAGGGAGCATTTTTTCTGCTCTGGCTATTGGCCTGAGGGTCAGATGTGTCCTCCTGATGCTCATACTGGGACTAGCAAGAAGGCAGGAAAAGAAACTCAATTCAGCATCACTGTTTTCAGTACCAAAACTCACTTATGGGCAGTTCTCACTGTACAGCAATGCACTGCTAAAATACAGCAGTGGGATGACAGAAATATTAGATGATGTCATAGTTATGCAAACATTTTAGCATTTCATTTTCTAAGTGAAGGACTAATGATTAGAATGCTGCAGCACACTGGCATATCTTACAAAAAGCTCAAGTTTTTTTAGATCAGTCAAGCTATTACTAATTCAGATACTAAGGATACTTCTTAAAAAATTGAACTATGGTTATGCAGAGACAGTAGTTTTGTTGGGCTTTTTCTAATAAGTAACAAGAGGAATCCAGGCTTTTCTGATTTTCCTCATTGATGACACTTTTAAAACCAATTCTGTTGTTTTTCAGAGAACCTTCTTGTTCTATTAAATGTATTAATGAGCTAGTTTTGCTCACACTATGTCTTCCATTATGCTAAAGGATGTTATTTTCATTTCATTATATCTGTTTGTGTATCTTTAAGTGATAGTCATAAGCTTATGGTTTGGCTGTCTGCAATTGATTTAAAAACAAACAATCAAAAAAACCCATAAGTAGAAGAGAAAATAAACCAAACTGTGAAATCTGAACAATTCAACTCCTACACAGCTGCCTTGAATGTATTTCAGGCAGAAACAATTAGTGTTACTCAGACCAAAGGAAAGTCACCTTCCTTTCTAGAATGATTAACAACTATTTTTTTTTTTTATATTGCAAATACCAAGACCAGTTCTATCATTATTTTCTGTATATAAAGCATAAAACAATCAATGCAGCATATTATGGACGTATATGAAAAACAAAGGCTTGAATTCTTTATTTCATCTGCAAATGCAATCAGTAATAATAGACAGCAATGCTAAGGAAAAAGTAATTTGAGGCTTACTAGAAACAAGAGTAAAAAAAGTGAAAAATCCAAAACCCAGCAAAAGAACCATTTCTGGAAGGGAAAAAAGTAGTCTCAGTGCAATACTGAATGTTACTAAAGTGAGAGCCACCAACACAGATAATTAACAGTGTTCAGAATCACCTTCCCTTTTGTTTTAGTGTTATAAAAGTAGACAGAACTTTAGATAATATTTCTTTCTCAAAAGACTCCTTCAGAAAATATTAATAGATGTTCCAGTATGCTTCACCATTTATACACAAGCTGTCATTTTTTGGAATAGAAGCAATGAGTTGCACAAAGAAATCATAGAAGCACAGTCTTGAAAGTGCCTTCAGGAGATGATTTGGTCTACATCCCTGGTCAGGGACATAGCCAAATGGGTCTAGACATGGTCCAACAGAATACTTAGACAATACTCAGGTATTGTCCGAAGATGTCTGTTTTAAATAAGGTTCAATACAAATTGCACAATCTCCACAGGTAATGTGTTTAATGATGATTTTCTAATCTATATCAAGTATTTTGAATTAATTCAGGCTCTTTTTTTTTTTAGTTATTATGCATGTCTACTTTTGGTGGATATAAAGACATATTTGCACTATCTGTTTTGTAAGAATATCTTTAATATAGTTTAGTATTAAAGTTATATTCTAAAATCCCTTCCCCATTCCTTCATTGGTGATCTTTTCTAAATTAATTTTAGCAGCAGATCAATGTTTACTATCAGTTTTAACAATCTTGAGCATTTTCATTTTTTATAACTCATTTTAGTGAAAAAAACATCCCTCCCCAAAGTGTTGATAATCTAGACAAGAGATCAAATTGTGTCCTCCTTATTATGGTCATATCTTGAGACAGGCATAACTGATGCTTTGCAAGAGTCACTTAAAGCCAAATGTTCAAACTGTGTTGTTTTTACAACCTTGAGAAGACAGATTGCAAGTTTGCAATTCCAGCAGGCTGATAAAACAGCTCAAAAAGAGGAAATGTATCTTTGGCACCAAAATGATCCATTATCACTCCTTTATGTTAAACAACAGACCTTAAATAGAAAAATTAAATTTTGATCTCGGTACTCCATTTGTAGCTGTAATTTAGCTATCTGTTGAAATGACTTTCCCATTTTTTGGCTAGTTGGACAAATTGTCAAATATGAACTACTACTATAATTTCTATGAACTACTGATATAACACCAGTTTTCATTTGCATTACAGGTGATTATAAAATAGTTATTTCTTTGAGTAAATGCATTCCCAGTGTACAGTTTCTGGACTTTATTATCTTCACACTGTCAGATGTTTCTATACAATTTCATAATGAATTCTTCACAAAGAACACACAGAAATATCTGCAAACATACTATGGCTGCAGCTACAATAATGGACAAGGGTCTGTCCTCCCAGGCAAACTACATTTCTTTGTCCCTAAAAAAGTCTGCATTCTTTAAGCTACAATAGTAAAAGATATTTTTTTGTTATTTATTTTTCATTGCAAGAATTCATTCCAATCTCATATATTTTGGAATCCAAAACCTCAAAATATTAAATAGACTTTTCCTGGATTAATTTTGATATTAGCCCTAGTAGCTGTTTTAGTTGTTCTATAGTTTTAATGGACATAATGGTTGTTATGACTATTACACTCTCAAACAAAAAAATATTAATTTACTGTCTTTCAAGGTGTCTGTAAGTTTTCTTTTCCAAATAAGTACACATGAACTGATTTATATCTATAGTGAAAATACTGCTGTTTTAAAAATTAAATAACTGTGATACAATAACAGATGCCTGGAAAGAAACAGTAAGTATTCAAGAAGATTGGATACAGAAGTAGTAATCAAATTTACAGCTATGTTAATTTCTCACATGATAAACTATGACAGGGTACCTCTAGAAGAAAAGATTTTCCATTTGGTAAAGTGCCACATTCTGTAATTAGACAAAATGTTATGACTGGAAATACAGAGGCGAGCATGTTAAATGCTTTCTAATAGTATTGATCTTACTAAATATTTTAAATATATATATATATTATGGTGTGTGTATATATATATATCTCTGTGTAGGCACACAAAAAAGACATTTACTGTTTTATCACAGTTCAATAATTTTAAAACATCTCATTAAAGGCTTTTGCAAAGAGCTGAATCAAACCTTTGCTGTGCAAGTTATATTCAAGTTCATGTGAATTAATTTCCTTTTTACTTCTCCACAGGTTTGTTCAACCACCTACTGAGTTCAGTGGGATATGCCATCTGTTAAACTGGAGTCCAAGACTTCCCTCAACAGTAAAACTCTCCTAACATCCACATTGTAAACATTCAAATTCACATTAAAACACTTCTTCAGACTATGCTCTAGAGGATGTGCAGGGCCTTCTATACTGGTAATGAAAAAAGCAAGATACAGGGATAAGGAATGGTATGTGGTTTTCCTTATCACTGAACCGCTAATCAAAAAATGGCTGGGTTTTGGCTTGGGGAAACCAACTCCCTCTCACCCTATGTCTGATCACAGAACCATAGAATTGCAGAATCACAGAATAACAGAATTGCTTTGGTTGGAAAAGACCTTTAAAAATGTCAAGTCCAGCTGTTAACCCTGCACAGCCAAGCCCACCACTGAATAATATTCCTAAGCACCGCTACTACATGTCTTTTAAATACTTCTACACTCACTGTTAGCCAACAGCCTTTCCCAGCAGCCAGCTTGAACACGACATCGTGGTTTCACAGGAGAGAGGGAAGATAGCTGCATTAGGACTAATCATGCTGTACTTGGAATCTGTTATTTTCTGATATGGTTTTAGCAAAGAAATACTTAGATATCATTGATTTCGCGTTTCTGGGCTCCAGTGCTCACATCATGCACAAAGCCTGAGTTATATCTGGACTGCAATCAACACTGCAGACAGAGAATAAAAGAAGGGTCCTGGCCCCCAGCCTACCACCTCTTCAGGTCGTCTCCTCACCTGGTGATGGAGGAACTTCCAAGGATTCCTCTGTTGTCTTCAATGGATTTTTTATTTGAACCCCAAATTTTCAAATCTTACAAGACCATTGTTAAGAGGGGGTGAAAATATTTCCAAAACAAGACAGAGAACACTGAAACAAGCTCCTGGAGGCCACTGCATTTATTTTGCTTTCAGTGCTAAAACCTATCTGTTTGTCTTGGAGTTAAAGACTGAAAACCCATGAATTTAATCTAGCTCAAGCTGTTCAGCTACTTTACTTGAAGCATAGGCACTTATCCATAATGGAGATGGCATTAGTGACATTAAAAACAGTGAAGAGTTAATCACAATTATTCAAATTTGTTTAAAAAAATAGTATATTTTCAGCCAAGCGTTATTTGTTCACTTTTGTTCACGTAACACTCCTTTTTAAATTGGTGTAAGATCTAGTCCATTTTAACCTTAGCAATTCCTGGTGCCTATCAGCTCTGTTGGCATCCTTCAGTCAGAAGCAGTTAGCAAGCCCTAGAATTGTCCCTCTCAAAATTGTATTGAAGTCTGGGCATGTGGTGTTTCTTTATGTCTACCTACATAGCTGAAGTTAAATGATCCTTCCTAGTAGAGCAATAAGTAGTTCTACTTTTTAAATATGTTTTTAGATAGTAACCTTTTCTTCAGAATTATAGATTTTTGCAACATTTCTTGTCTTCATATTTGCTATAAGAATGTAATTAAACTGTATCTTAATTTCAACTCTGACAGACAATCAATTACAAGTTCTTCCATCTGTGGCCTCTAATTTAGAAGAGTGTCTTGACACTATACGGATTTTTGACTATGATTTAAACTCATAATAGATTTTCCGTGCCTTAAGATCCCTTGGTGCCTTTTGTATCCCACCTCTCACAAGGAAGTAGTAACTTATAAGAGCACCAGTAGGAGAATTAGCCAGGCTAACTTTTGTGCTGATCACAATTCTAGCTCAGAGACACAATCTGACATCATGATAGATGAGACACAGCTTTTTGCATTTGATACGATGATGGTGCGAGACACTGAAATGTTAAGGGTTAATGACTCAAATAATTGGCCATTTGCAAAACCAGAGGGTGCTTTGCTGATGATGCACAAGGTAAAAGCCCAGGTGAAGAGGGGTTGTGCAGCCACCACTGGAGGCTACTAGCTGGTATTTGAGCCAGATAAGTGAAGAGGCAGATCCTATGAAGGTGGAATAATACCTTTTATCATGCTAAAGCTGTCTCTTACACAACTGACATGGGTGTAAAAGTCCCCTCCAGGGAAGGCATCTAGATATTCACAGGCAGGCCTGAAGGTATTCATTCCTTCTGATGGGTCATAATTAACCTGCTGAGTGAGAAGTAGCTGTCATCTCTAGAAGGTGTCATAAATCATCAAAGATCCCTCTCACACCTGAGCGTTCCACCCACTGAACTTTGTGTTTCATGGGCTTTCCCCACCCTTGAGGTATCAAGAGGCCACCATCACTTCAACCAGCAGACGGTGAAATTACAACAATCAAGTCTTGTCACTGGACCCATGGGAGGTGATACCTTTCTACTTTTATGTTGTTATATTGTTATAGATAATGAAAACCAAAAAGGGCACTTGCCTCTTTCCATTGCAGGAAAATTGTTCTAAAATAAACCTTATCCATCTATCTATCTATATAAACGCCTGTCACTCAGTGTGGTTTGACTCTAATCTGCCCTAAGGAATCTATTAACAAGAACCTCAGTTACCCTCACCTTCAGGGGCTGATTAAAAACTGCTTTGGTCTGGATAGAGGGCTTTTTATTTTGCTAAAAATCCACCCATTTTTCTATAGATTCATTTGGCATATATTTAAGATTTTCAAGGACTCACACCTAGAATCCAGAATTTTCTTGAAAGCAGTACAGTAATTGATGTAAGGAATGGGTTTGAAATTATTATTCAGAGCTGGGTGTTAAGGCAGCTTTATCTGATCCTGAATAAAGAGAAATGACCTTCCTATTGCATTTTGAAAAGTTTATCATCTCCATTCCATTGCAGGAGAAAATAGTTCATGCAATAAAATCAGTTCATCATGTTCTAGAATGATTAAAATCCAGCCAGAATCCCTCTACAGAAGCTAGGGAAAAATCTAATTCTGATAAGGAACAAAGATCTCTCTAGCTTGGTTAATGTCTACTAAATATCTATTTAACATACTTATATTGCAGATAATTTTTTTGTGCTGTGTCCATATTGCCAACCCAATAACGTTATCAAATGCCCTTCCTTTTCTACCTCAAAGGTTTTCTTTGATTTTTCATGTGACACTATGTTACTGCCATGATCTTATGGAATAGTGTTTCATTAATCATTCTGTTCTAATGTTACTTGTCTTTCTTTATCTCACTATTTCATCACTGCTGTATCTTATAAATTTTTGCCTTGCAGATGGTTTTGTATATGCGTTATCACATCTATTAGTTTCCTTCTAAGGCATCTGACTCAATCAGCATTCCTAATGCATCTACTTCTTATCTCAGGATGTAAGATTAATGACAGATTGTGTTGTACGTGAATTAAAGAAAGTGGGAGTATATGCAGCACACAAAAAGCCAGCCTGAGTCACATAAAACTACACATAATCTGTTCTAAACAATATCTGGATATTTCTCCCTTCAAAGGTGAAAGCAAATATGCTGGAAGCAAGGGTTATATGTAAAAGGACTGGAAGCAGTAACATTTATTCATGAATTGTTTATTTAGCAACCAGGGTTTTTTTTCTGTGTGCATGATTTGTGAAGTTAGTGTGAAAAAAAATGGATAACCTATTTCTAAGATATATAATTTTAGCAACCATTTTGCAGAATAAGTGAACAATTTACACCAAATGTGAGTAGTGAAATTTGTGACAAAAAGACTATTTGTATAAACAAGCATCCATCACTTAAAAATCTGCAGACAGTATTCACTTCAAATGTATTACTAAAGCAGTATCCATATGAAATACATTACTAAATATAATCCCATTTTTTATGGCTTAGAAATTCCACATATGAAGCTGAACTGAGCTCCGTCTTAATTGGAATTATTATAGGAATGGGTTTGGTTCATGCAGTTAAATATTTGAGCTGTTTTCACCTTGAAATCATAACCTTGTGCATTTCCTCTTTCATTCAAGAGGGGCTGTATTTGATTGCTTTATTAAAGGGAAATGAAAACTCTTTTCTTTCTCAATGTACTACCATTTGAATAGCAGTTGATCAAGGAAAACTTGGGCATTTTGGGAGCATGGCTGGAGCAGTCTGATGTTCAAAACCACTCTAGAAGAAGAAATGTTTTTCCCACCTTCATGGAGCAGCTGGACTTCTGTGTCCAAGTATTCATAGTAGGAAGGGAAGAAGAGGAAAGTGCCGTGGTGAGGCTGCTCATCCAGTCCCAAGAGAATGGGCGGAAGAACAGATGTTAGGCCATGCCGAAATTAGATGTGTTTTTCACTTTAATCCCATTAATATGTGTCTAGGGTTGTCCCTGTTACTGAGATAAGAAAGAAATTCCATTGAGAATACATGACTTATGAAATGACAGTCTTTAGCATACAGGAAAAAATATATAGAGATTTATTAAAATAAAACAGCAGCAATTGGACAATTCCATATAAATGAAATTAAAAAATATGCTCTATGCAATTAATGCTATTGTTGCCTTTGTCATCTTAGTATTTTTAAATGTACACACAATTTTTTATGCTGATGGGGGGAGGGGGATTGGGAACTGACAGGTACTGCTTTCAGAGTTTTAAAAAAATTTTACTAACTAATCTCTAAACCAGAAACTTGACAATATAGACACATCATTTTCTGTGTTCTTGTAGTCTATTTCTGAAGACTGACAAACAAGAAAATATCCTGCTTCTTTGTATCAGACAGGTATTCAGAGTTCAAGCTCATTAATATTTTCCTTTTATAAAAAAACCCACTCATTCTAACACCCTTGTCAGCCGTCAAAGTCTTCACATGTTTCTATTCATTGGTCCAGATAAAAGCCTCAGATAGGTCCATTAATTTCAGTAAAACTATACAATTTATGCTTTTCCAGCTTGCTGCTGGAACAGTTATATTCATTTTTGCTCCAAATTAATCATTATTTCTGAAGAGAAAGGGGAGAGGAATAGCATCAGACACAGCATGACCCTTCTGCCTCTAACCCAGACCAACATTTGCCTATATTACAGTTATATTGCTTTATTTCTTCCACTCACTTTCAGTGTTTTCTTTCCGTTTTATATATCTTCATAGCTGCCCTTTGTTGTTCAGTTTTCTCAGCATGAGTCTTCTCTTCTGCATCTGACATTTCTGCCTATCTGACACATTACATGCATGTGGGTAATTTCTTATAGGTGGTATCACAATCTAGTCTCAAAAGCTAAACTTATTTTCCATGTCATGTTTATGGAATTAATTAGGAGGGTATAATTCTATATAGATATGACTTTGGAAGTAGCAGAGCGACTTTGTTGACTGATTTTTTTCTTTCTGGGATTATACGATGCATAATATATAAAAATATAAACACATTTAATATAATTTTTATCCGTTCTGCTAAACTGTCCACTAAATGGACAAAATCATAGTGAGTATGGAGAGTCAGAGTTAAAAGAGAGATATAACTCTGCATCTCTGTAGTTATACAAGTTATATTGAATGGCAGTTGATGACAGGACCTTAATCCTGCTCTGTTTGAAATTACTTTCCTATCCTTTTATTGTCTTCTATCTTCTCTTCTGTGCATTTTATATTTACATATTTCTTTCTTTACTGTTCACAGTGTGTACATTATATGCAGTAGATATTAGAACTGTACTGTCAATGTCTTTAGGTAATAATCCATGAAGATCACCTTATCCACTAAATATAGTACAGGTGGATTGTTACATGGATAAGAAAGTGATTGGTAGGTCAGATTCAGAGGGTAGTGGTCAACAGTTCAGAGTACCAGTAAACATCAGTGACAAGTGTTGCCCCTCAGGGGTCTGTATTGAGACCATTGTTGTTTTATATCTTCATTGTTGATGTAGATGAAGGGATTGAGTGCCTCCGAAGCAAATTTGCTGATGACACCAAACTGAGTGTTGCTGTTGACACACCTGAAGGATGGGATGTCATCCAGAGGGACCTGAACAAGCTTGAGAATTGGGCCCATGGGAATCTCATGAGACTCAAAAATACAAAGTACAAGGTCTGCACCTGGGGCACAGCAACCTTCAATATCAGTACAGGCTGGGGGATGACCAGATCCAGAGCAGCCCTGTGGAGAAGGACATGGAGGTGCTGCTGGATGAGAGGCAGGACGTGACCCGGCCATGTTCCTTTGCAGCCAAATGTGTCCTGGGCTGCATCCAAAGAGGTGAGGGCAGCAGATGAGGGAGGGGATTCTGCCCCTCTGCTCTGCTCTGGTGAGAGCCCACCTGCACTGCTGCATCCAGCTCTGGGTGCCCAGCATGGGAAGGACATGGTCCTGTTGGAGCAAGTCCAGAGGAGATCACCAAGATGATTTGAGGGATGGAGCACCTTTCCTCTGATGAAAGGCTGTAGGAATTGGGATTTTTCAGCCTGGAAAAGACAAGACCTCAGGGTGATGTAATTGTAGCCTTCCAGTACCTGAAGGGAGCCCACAAGAAAGGTGACAAGGAACGTTTTACCATATAGGGACAGGGCAAGGGGTAATGGCTTCAAACTGAAAGAGAGAAGGTTTGAATTACATATAAGGAAGAAATTCTTTACTGGGAGGGTGGTGATGCAGTGGAATAAGATGCCCAGAAAAGTTGTGGATGCCCCACCCCCAGAAGTGTTCAAGGCCAGCTTGGATGGAGGCCTGAGCAACCTGGTCTAATAGTAGGTGTCCCTCCCCATGACAGGGGAGTTGGACTAATATGATCTTTAAGGTCCCTTCCCTCAAAGTATTCTATCATTTTTCATTACGTATAAACTGTGATTAAATAGATGAACTTCTAAGCATACCCAGCCCAGTTCCTATTTACCTGATTCTAGTTTGGCTATATTTGGTTTCTGCAAAGTACTTTGTCTGCTACTTGTCAATGGTTTTAACTGTGTCGAGGAATTTATTTATAAAAAAACTTAAAGTAATGCTTCCTGACCTTTCAACTAATTTCATAACTGGCTGCTCTTTAGTATTTCCAAATATAATTTTCAGACCACTGGGGTGACATTTTAAAACACAATGCCAAAGCATGAGATTAATTGATAATGCAAAAATACCTGATAAACTAAAGATTTCCTTAACTTTACCCAAAGAGGCTGAAAGACAGAAACCACTATATTAACCTTTTCTCCTCAGAGTTGCTTTGGGCATTTTGAACAGGTTGCTAATTAGGCCATCAAAAGTACAGGGGTTCACTTGTCAGACTTAGAGGTTAAAGGCACTCTAGATGACAGGCCTAATTTTGGCTACCTCAGGAAATAAAAATGTTAATCAGCTTCACTGATTTTAAATTGCTGTTGACAGGATCTGAAAAAAACCTCTGACCCCTGTCATATTGAATTCATCTGTTAGTCAGGCAAATGTTTATGGATGGGAAGACTGACATCTTTCACTATCTTTGATGTGTTTAAGGTTGAAGCATGTGAAGATGTGCAGGGTTTTTACAAGAAGACACTGAGAATACAAAAGATTGAAGAAGGGTGTGAAACCCTGTAAGCTGGCCTGTTTCTTCAATTGTCACTTGGCCTAAAAATCCTATACTTGGCTTTCCCTTCAGATAATGCTGCTCTTCAGGACCATAGTGGCTTATAAGTACCAGAAAAAGTGGACATTAGCTCAATTCTTGCTTAGACAGACTTTGACTTTTCTGAAGTATGACAGATAAAGCTTTACCTTATTCCAGTGTTGCTAACAATGTATATTTTTTTTAACTCTTGAAAGGTTTAAGGAAACACTATCTACAAAGAGAAGAAACCTGTAAAATTTTTTACATGTTAAATATAAAAATTATTATATAATTATAATATAATATGATAATAATAATAATAAAATATAATAAACACATATAATTATATGATTTTTTTCTTCCTCCTTTTCCCAGCTATCACTTTGTTATTGCTACCAAAGCCCCATAAGGAACAGTGCTATTTGAAATCTCTCTGTTTTTTCTTTTATTCCTGATTATTTCTCTCTGCTTTTTTAATTTTATCAAACATCTCCACATTACAAACAGTGCCTATACATAAGATGGCTATCATTTTTAAGCTACATTTTGGATCCTCTGACTCTATACTTACCTGATGTCAAATATTAGTAACATTTAAAACAGCAACATATTGAAAAAATACTAAAATCCACATACAATGAACGCTACCAACCAGGCACAGAGGCTGTTCTGTGACCCAGCCGAGAAGGGCCACTGGTTGTGTTACATAAAGTAACAGGACTTCAGCTGAATGAGGGAGCCTCCCCGACAGCCCAGGAGGAACAGTTTGCTATTAGTAGATTTGGGTTAATATCTCAAAAAGGAGCAAAAGAAACAAATTTTGGCATCAACTTTTTAAGTGATACTTTAGAGAAAAGAAAGATCCCTTTCAGGAGACGCTTTGTCAGAATGGTTGACACATTTTGATTTGTGGTGCAAATGGCAGAGGGAAAAAGTCAGGATTGTGAATCCAGAATAGGAAGAGGCAAATCTCGATATCTCAAAATTGGACATTTAGATCTGAGAGTGAGATGGGATTTCAGACACAGTTACACCTTCATGAATGTGATTCATGTAATACAATATAGATAATCAGTTAAATGCTTCCGTGAAAATAATACAGGCCATGATATACTGCAGTCTTAAGAGACCTGCTCCTGGGAGCAGCTGACTCAACAGCTCACTATTTTGGCACCTCACCTCCTTTCAGCATCTTGAATGTGAAATCCTTTTCCTTAGGGCTTCAGTTCCACTGTAACCAAAAAAGAGAGCTTTTTATATTTTTCCTGGTTTATTTTTCCTGGGTCATGCAAGTGTAATTGGCTCCCTAGCAAAAGGAATGGGTGCAACTAAGAGTAAATGGAACATGAGGGTACGACCTCCTCATTCTGATAACAATAAGTTGTTGGATTTGTTTGCCATAAATAGGGTTTAAATCTGCAAATCCAAGATTTGTATTTCCTCTGCAGATTTTCAAAGGTAGAGTGTAAAACCTTTACAGCATTTTGTGGGCTAAATGCTATTGTTTGAGAGAGAATAATTGCAAGGAAAAATGTCTACTTCATCTCTTGTTCTCCACCTTACTTTAAAAAATACACTGAAAATATATACCTAAAAAAAGTAATAGAAAGAGAGATCGCAGTGTTATTCTCTTTATTGTAGCTGTTCACAACTTTTGATCATGCTTCAAACACCAGTTAGCATGAAGTGAAATACCAATGATCAGAAGTTCAATGGCCCAGTGATGTATTAGCAAAGTCTCATTTCAAGTGTGCCAGCTTGAACATGGTACATCTTCAAGGTGCTAGGCATGCATAGGTCCATTGCTGGAGCTAGAAGGGATACTCTGTTGTACCTGTACAAGAGCATAAAGATATAAACCTGACTCACATCATGGGCCTATAGGCTACTGCCATCAGGAACACAGTGTGAAGATGTACACAGGGTCAGTTCCAGTCATTACTGGTACAGGTACATTCTATTTTAGTCTAGTTAATAAGGTAGCAAATGTTTAAAATGAAGATACACAGTCGGAGATTAGTAGAAGTATATATGTTAGCTAGCTCCTGAGATGGAATCTTTACTTTTGTATGATGACTCTCATGCTTTTGCACATTGTAGCTTCTTTAACGATTCTGTGGGGTTTCCAGTCCCAAAACACCTCATTTATAACTGTTCTGTAGACACAGGCATGGTTGAAAATGAGCTGCACTTGTTGAAATTGTCTTTGTTTCTCTATAAAACTAGGGAATACAAGATTCATCGTACAAATGATCTAAACCGTTCATTATAAACATACGAAAGAAAATTCAATGACCTCTAAATAAAATAATACTTCTTTATTTCAAAGGATCTACTGAACTTAATTTCTGAACAAGTATAGAAAAGAATATGAAATTACAGTTTTTCTCATTATACAGTTGCATAATAGTAAAGTGAACTAAAGTATACTGTCTGAATTAGCTGGTCCACTGACGGATGATCTGTACATACTGTGTAAATGTTCAAGCATACACCCAAACAAATTTTTTTTAGTTTTTCAAAACATTGCATATAGTAAAGTATTTAAAAAATGAAAGTAGAACAGAATCCTCCTATTGTAAATAAAAGAAGAGAAGAAATCTTTTTCTCCTAAGATAATTTATAATATTTAATCCTTTGTCTGGAAATATAATTATGTCTTTATAGACCAGATTTATATCTGAAAATCCAATGAATTTTAGACTATACACAACATTTTAAACTGACTTTTGAATCTCTCCAAGGCCCGAGATCCCACCACTTCTCTCGATGACCTATGATCAGTCACCCTTATAATTAAAAGGTGTTTCCTGATGTCCAGATGGAACCACCTCCTGTGTTTCAGTTTGTGCCCAGTATCTCTGGTCCTGTGACTGGACACTGCTCAAAGAGCCTGGTTCTGTCTTTGCACTTTGCAAGCATGAGTAAGATCCCCATGAGCCTTCTCTTTGTCACCCTCTGTTGGACTCTCTCCAGCACATCCTTATCTCTCTTGTGCTGGGGGATCCAGTCCTGGTTTGACCTCACCAGTGCTGAGCAAATGTAAAGAAAATGATGCAGGGACACTCGTGTCAGCTATCTGGGAAAGGAAAGAAACTGCAAAGACTGTCTCAAATCCACATCATTTTTTAGAAGGGGTTAAAGGACCTGAGTCACTTGCTAGTGGACAGAAAATTAATGGGGGCATTGAACATGTGTACCTTTTACTACCAGAACTGGTTTTGGTCCTAGGGAACTCTTGAAGAAAGTGGGAGAATGCGGCGCTGCAGGTGGCTGAAGCCACCCAGACCCCTAAGGGCTACACCAACCCAACCAGGGGTGGTCAAAGGCTTAAGCCCCTTCTCTCAGTCCTTGGTTAGGGTGAGAGCCCCCAGTCCCCCAGTTTCATGTTTTTCATACTAAGTTATGTTTTATGTAAGGTTTATGTTTTCCCCTCCCTGTTTTATGCATAAAGTCATTAATATTCATTCTCCTTTATTAATATGTATATGTTCTAGAAAGTTCTGCTGTATTCAACACCCCATTGGTTCCTCCTCCAAGTCCCTCCTTTGTATTGTCCTCATTGGTCCCCTCAGCTGTCACCCTGCCTTTTATCTACAAGTTTATTGGCTGTTTCCCTTATCCCCGCCTGTCCTGCCCTCCAAATATATAGGTTTAATCACCTCATTAAAATTCGTCTCTTCGTCCCCGTGGCTCTGCGCTGATAAGCCTTCGCGTGGATTATCACACGAGGAGTCCCGTCTCTCCTTCTTTGCCTCCACCTGCGTGTCCGATCACCTGCCCAGAGGAAGCTCCCTCGGGTGGGGAGCCGGTCCTCGGACTCTTTGTCGCCGCCTCATTGAGGATGCAGCGAGCTGACCCCCGAGCTATCCAGCAGCCTGGGCTTGTGTGCGTTAGGAGAAGTGTTCAAAACAAGTAAAAAGTCTTTCTTATGTTATAAATAAAAGCGGGAAATTAGTGCTCAAATATGTAATAATCGAAATATGTACTAAGTTAAGTTATAACCAGTTTTTTTAAGCCGAACCTGTCTAGGGAAAATTGTAACCTCACCCAGGGAACAAATTTGCATTCCAAAAACGGAGCTACAGAGAACAACGACTAATCAAGAAAGCATTGAGCTGAATACATTTCCGAGAAGACCTCCTCGGCCACACCGATTAGATCATCTCCGAAGATCCCCTCCCAGCTCAGGTGCTAACGGTCGGATCGAGGACCCAGATAAGGAACATCATGGACCATCAGATAACAACCCCTGGTGATGAGGGAACAATCAAGCCCAGGATGTGCTTTGTGCACCCCAGTTCCATGAATGGCAGAGTCCATGAATAAGTTGATTAACAAAAATAATACCTCAGATCCGGACTTTATGGGAAAAAACTGTATATAAACAAACTAGCGGAGGTAGCTGTTGTGAACGGAGGGAGGTCTGATGCGATAGAGGTCAGATCTGCGTTCACCCAGTTCCAACCCCGGGCTTGGCGCTGTCTCTTTTTCGATCGTGGCTTTGTGTGTTCGAACTCTCGGACACAAAAATAAAGTTTTATACTTGTTTTTATCTTCAATTTGACTTACATATTTATTACACTTATATCATGTGCTCTGACATTACACTGCAAAGAAGGCAAAAGTGCCAGCATCTCTACTCCAAGTAGCAGGATATTCTCACAAGCTGCAGTATCTCAATGCTCAGGTTATAACCAAAAAGAAAAGAACAAATGCTACATAATATTTTGGAATACACACAACTGAAATACTTTAGAAAAATGTTCAAGGCAACTCTTGCTTTCAGTGAGGCTACAGAAAGAGCATAATTACCCCCATAGTGCTATTTCATGTTTCTTCTCTCCCAATTTGTGTTTTTTACTAAGAAAATAATACATGTGAATGTGGACAGGGAACATAATTGCTAAAGATGATAGTGAAGAGCCTTTCCAAAATGCCTGCTCAACAGAAGACAGCAAATGATGGCATCTGAACAACTGTGTCTCTTAATAGTAAGAGAACTTAGTCCAGAAACCTGCTGTCTATTGATCAGTGCTGACTTTCTCCTCTCTCTCTCTTTGCTTCTGTGGGTGGACATAAGAAGCAAAAGGGGTCTCTGAACAAATTTCTGCATGGAATGAGAAGAATAAAATCAAATTCAAAGGGCCAAATGCTAAAACATATAATTTATGCATGTCAGATACTTTAATAATCACTCTAATTTGTCATACCCAAAGTGCATCTATCAAGATATTTTGTGTTCTCTTTCATCTACAGTTCTCTAGCTCCATTTCAGTCTATTATAGCTCTCTTCATTTAATCCTGACTTTCTCAGGTATTTTTTAACTTTTCAGAGATCACACATACAGAAAGTAGAAACTCATTATACTAGCCAAGAAAATTTTTTTTTTAATCATAAAACATTTTCCAATCCAAGTTTTCAGACTAAATCAACACAGATTCCTCTTTGGAAAATGCCACTTATCAGTTTTATGTTTCTGCAGAATATATAAAAGACAATCTGAGTTTTGAAAAGTTCTTCTTTCCCAAAGTGCGTATGTGTGAAAGAATCATAATGTGCTTAAGTAACATACGATATTTGTAATCTTGGAAACTCACAGCTCTGAAAGGGTTCAATGGTTTTAACTGAGTCACAATGTAATCCAGTTGACTTCAGTGGATCCACTTGAATGAGACACATGTACAGGACCCACAGGTAACTGCTGAAAATGTTTTAAAATTAATGTCAATTTGCTGACTTTATCTGCTCTGCTGAGAGCTATGATTATAGGGACATACAGACATGCTGGCAAAAATTGCTCCCTACTTTTGTTGACAGGAAAGAGGGATGAAAGATTACCTCTCTGTCCCATGGCAGGAGGTGTGGTCAGTTGACTGCAGCATTCCCTGCTGTAATTTCCTACAGGGATATTATTTTCATTATATTCTTTAAAGAGCTTCCAGGGGTGCAGTAGACATGACAGTGGAAATCATGAAATCACCGTGGTAATACAGATTTCAGTCACAACCTCTCTCTTCCCTTTTCTCCCAAATACACATTATTGAAAGTTAAAGGATTTTTACTGATTTTTCTTTTTTTTTTTTTTTCCAGACAACCCAAAACATTCATTTCATCAGTGTGTTTGAAACAAGCTGTGAAATAAATGATAACTGCAATTTATTTAAATACCTTTTACCTGCCATAAATGGGATCATTATTTGAAATCATTAGTTCCAGAGGGTCATAGTTTTGTGAATGTTAAATACATAGACTATCCTACTCATGTGCATTTGTCAAGACATGTTGGTACGAAACATGCTTAGGCCTGGTCTTCCACAACATTCTGTAAGAGATTACCTCTCAATGAGGCATTAAATAAACAATAAGGCCATGAGAAGCATTCAGCAACCCTGATGGGATGGCATCTTGGTGATTTTCACTCTTCCAGTAACTTGACCTGTTGGGAGTTCTTGATTTCTGTGCTAGCGATAGTATTTCCATTCAAAGGTGAATATTCCAGTTAGAATGAGGAGCAAGATTGAGGGCTAGTTTACAGATGTCTGTTTAGAATGATAGGAGCTACTTTTAGAAGCTATTCAAATTTTGCAAGCTTAATTTTCAGTTTAAAAGTTTTTCACGTTCCACAGCTGGTACACAAGGAGGCCATAATCCTGCTGCTCTACAGTGCACAGTGGTGCAGTTCACTTCATTAACCTTGTCTGGAATCACTGCAAATCACCTACCTGACCATTCCAGTTACAGTTCCTGTCTTTTCATACAATTATAGAACAGCTCAGGTTTGAAGCGAGCTCAAAAGATTATTTTACCCAGCCTTCTGTGGAAAAGAGAGTGCCAGTAAGATTATCTAGTACCTTCTACAGTCAAATCCTGAGGAACTCCAATGATAGGAACTCTACCGCATCTTTGATAGAAAGGTATTTGATTTTTGTTTTGTTTTGCCGGTTTTTTTAAGAAGCATGTTATTTATTCAGTTACACAAATCAATTAGTTTAAAGTCTCTATCTATTTAGAAGATTGTGGTAGATTTCATTTATCTATTTGCTTGTATTAATTTATAGAAATATTAAGGAAATGTAGCTCAGAATTACGAAAAAAACTTTATGGGATCCAATAATTTTATACTGACTAATGAGTATTGTGACTTAGACGATCTATAATACATTATTTAATACATCTTTCAATGTGTATATGTGACAGTATCTATACAACGACATATAGCAAAATATATCAATTATATATACATATATGTATATTATATATATATAATGGTATATCATTATAAACCACTGTCCGTAGTTTATTACCAGTGAAAGCAAGGCAAAGTTAGAAGTTATTTGTTACTTTCAATATTATTTTTCTTATATAATATTGTACCAATATTTTTCTTGATGCAGTTGAAACTTTCTAAACTGAGGTAGAATAACAATCATGTGGCTTGTATTTAATGGCTTCTAAACTGATCATTTTGCATGGTAATGGTTTTAAGGTTTATATTTTATATCTATTTTTCAACACACAAGTTTCTTCTGGTCCAGGTTATTCTGCTGACACTAACAGAAGAGTGAAACAAAGCGGAACTGAAACCCACAAATTTGGGTTTGAGGCCATGTCAAAGTAGTCAAGGCAACCTATAAAATTCTTTGCATGCTTCCTGGTCTGATAAACCCTAATAAGAGTGAGGGTTTAACTCATAAGAGATAAATTGAGCTCACCAACAAAAATAAATTCAAAAATCCCGGGTCTGCACATCTGTGAACTTAGCGCAACCATGTAAAAATGTTTCTTATTGTTGAGGAGATTTTGTTGGAAAAATATTGTTAATCCAAACCACACTATGCAATTTCTGTAAGGAAAGAAGGATGTTGTGCATCCCCTGGCTCCAGCCCAACCTTTCATTTATTCTCAACTTTTCCACTAAGGAAATAATTTTGACATATGGAGATAGCATCTTTTGTCATAACCTTCTTGTTCCACTTCTGAGAACAACTTTCCTTCCTGTGTAATTTGAAAGCTTCATGATGAAAGTGAATGCGAACTACTCTATAAATAAACATGATAGGCTGTACATTCTATGGAGAGGACAGTAATTTTCTGTGGGCAATCTCCCCTAGAACCAAAGATAAATGTCCTGCTAGAATAACGATAAAAGCTTGTGTGGTGGCTGAACATACGAAAATGAACATCTGTGAGTCCCAGGTGTAGGAACTCCCTCTATAAGAATTTAGCAAAGAAAAACATGCCAATCTGCTCTGCATGCTTGTGAACATCACCCTGTCCCTTCCAGCATATTTCTGGTCTGTGAACTGTGCTATAGCGCTGCAACTCTTTCCAGTCAAGGAAGTGCCACTCCAGGGAATATCTGAAGTCACAACTCTTTACTATTACTGCTGTCATCACTACTCTTACTACTGCTACAGCTGCTGCTGCTACTACTACTGCTGATACTACTACTACTACTACTACTACTTTTATTTTTATAGCTACTGCATTTTCTTTTCTCTAAAGGTGGAATGTAGCCTGGTTTTATAGCACTGCCCCATCTAGAAATGTGTCCTTTTAGACCTTTGTAAGGAAATTTATCTCTTTTTATATGTTTCCTCATTCCAAGAGGAATTGCATTGTGTTTGTCTCCTGTTGTGAGAATGGCAATGGCTGTTTTCTGAAACTCCATTCTTTTTCTTTCTGGGCCTCTTTGCTTCATCTCTTTAAAGGAGTTGATCATACGTTCCTGGTTGACAAGACTCGTGTTAGAAAAAAAACCCAAACTTATTAGTCTTATGCAAGCAGAGCTTCAATAAGGGAAAAAAATAAATCTGATCGTTATAATGAAGTGTAGGTTTTTTGATTTTTTTTTTTATTAATTCCTCTGGAGCTTAATAGGGCATATATTTTACTTAGAATATAGATTTGAAAAAATAGCAAATATTTTTTTCAGAGAAACAGCATCATCACAGATGTAAATATCTGTAGTGTATAATAAAGACAAAAGCAGCCAAATAAATAAACAATTGCTAATGTTTTAAATCCAAATGGAACATGATATTCCTTGACACTAAAATGGAAATGTTAGTGCCATTCCCACAGCATGGGAAAACTGTGTTTGTTTATTTCCATTTTGTATTTCCCTAAGGACACTTTGCTCCACCAGTATAATTAGGATGACATTTGGAGCTGCTGTATTTCAATACAAGAGCAAGAGACACTGTGCAGCTTGACAAGAGATTATGATGTCAAGTCAATTGCTGCAGCAATATCAATATTTATTCCCTTGTTCCTTGTGTCTTGTTTTATTTTTGTTCCTCTTTTTCTATTAGGCATAAAATAATATCTAAACCCTATCCTATTGTGCAGCATATTTGTTTTTGTTCTAGACATCCTTGCTTTTCCCTAGTTAATTTTGATCTTAAATCCTCTCCTTTCTCAGGTAAATAGTTGTTAACTCTTTCAGTAGTGCAATTACTTTCATAGAATGAATTCTCAGTTGAACTAGTAAAACATTCCTAATGAGTTCTGTATCTTATTTCATCAAAGAGTGATCTCAGAACTATATTATTTATTTTGAGTTTTAATTGCTTCACTACTGGTGAATACATATCAATCATATGTATCCATTGTATTCACCACTAGTGAAGCAACTAAAACTAAAAAAAATGTCATTATTATACAGGTACTGAACTCATTAGAAATGTTGTACTTGATCCATCAGGTTACAGGATTTAAATAAGAAATACTTGCCAACACCACCTGAGGTTCCTGATAGCTTATTTTTGTGAAAAGTAAAAGAGAGCTCTGGTTAGCAGCTCATCCATACTTTCTTTTTACAGAATAGCAGAGAAGGTTTACCGTGGAGTGGATTCAGATTAACAGGTATAACCTGAAGAGCATTTCAGCATTGTTTGTGTGGAATAATGTCATAACAGAAAAGCACAGCAGCACAGATGCTAGAGTTCAGAGCCAGCAGTGAAGCAATTATGTATAATTGTTATTAGTTTAGCCTGATTAATTTTCTTTTATATTTGCCTGATTTTATTGTATAAAACGTAAGTATATTTATGTTCAGGAACACATTTTTTTTTTCTTAGAGAATATTACAGTTGCTTAGGGATATATGTCTGTCTCTGTATAAGCAGATTATCTTCTACTGAAGCACAGTATCATTGATAGGATTATTTCTTAAATGGATCAGAAAATCAGCCTTCCAATTTAAGGGTCTGTTGAGGTTTA
This sequence comes from Falcunculus frontatus, assembly GCA_013398115.1. Taxonomy (NCBI): domain Eukaryota; kingdom Metazoa; phylum Chordata; class Aves; order Passeriformes; genus Falcunculus; species Falcunculus frontatus. The sequence goes on from VZRV01008672.1 coordinate 695,909, forward strand.
ATGCCCTAGATCTTGTTTGAGAATTGTGTTTATTTCTCTGTAACACCACGAGGAATTTCTTTGATGGATGATCCAGTTAAGTTTGCATGACGTCGCTAGATGGCAGTGTCCCTTCCAGCCTTGATTGGTGTTCCTACACGTTTCTAAGACATTTAGTTGAGATTCATAGCCGTTCAACTTCTATTAAGGATGCATTAATACAAAATTGATTTATCTTCAGTAATAAACATAGTGTAAATATCAAAGGGAATAATGTTATTTCTTCTAGTTCTTCTAGGTTTTTTACAGGTATTTATTGTTGCCCTATTTTAAAGTAACCTTGATGTCTACTTCACTTTTTATCAGTAAGGTTAGATCAAGTCATTAAATATTTGAACTTTACTGAAATGAATGCTTCTAATTTAATGTTTGTCCTTTTTTTTTTCACTTTTGTTGTCACTAATTAGCTGCTCACATGGAGGTCCAGATAATTACTGAAAATTGTAATTTTTTAATAATAACATTCTTATGCATAAAAAAGAAAGAGAAGGAACAGGGAAGAGAAGGCAGTGGGATCCTTAAAGTCTTACATTACACTGTGCTTTATTCTTGAGGAACTGGTGCTAGTAGAAAGAGTCTCAAACAGGTGTTTATAAATTTAGTCCTCTGAGGCTGGGCTTCCATTATGCTCATTAGGAAGAGACACCTTCTTGCAAAACACATCTGGAATGGTTACAAGTGGTCTTGAAAGTGGGCAAATTTGTGCAGTCAGAATATGCTGGCTGTCTCCAATGCCTCTGGCAAGTCAGGCACTTCCACAGGCTTCTTGTGTGCAGGGACAACAATTCACTCATTCATGACAGCCTTGAGGCAAGCCAGCTCACTCATTTTAGATAAATTGGTATGATCTGTCCTCTAAACCTGTGAAGACACTTGTCTTTCTCTATTAACAGTTATTTTAAATGCACCATGAAATCTTTTACAAATTTAAGAGTTAGTCAGAAAGAAAATTACTTTAAATTAGACTCCTCTCCATTGATTTAAATTGATTGCAGAGGAAGTTTAGGCTAGGTTTGAGTTAAGCTTTATGAGTACTTCCCCTAAATGATTCCAGGAGTTTCAAATTAGCCTTTCAGTATGTCGTAGCAAATGTATGTGTGTTTCTTTACCAAAAGACTACCTCTGGTGTTCATGATTTGTTCAAGTTCCACCAGAGAATAGACACAACAAAAACAATTCTGAGTTACTGGTCTTTTTATTTTGAACATGGATGTTTCCCTTTTTTGTGACAACTAGAATGCCACTACTCTTGGTAAAGTTTTGTGTGCTACCATAACTACGGTGTCATCACAGCTGAGTGCAGGAGCTCTGACACCATAAACAATTTGGCAATAATCTAAATCATTACATTATTTCAATCTAAGCAATGAGAACTAGTTCAGAGGAACATTAACTTCTAGTATGATGCCTTTGATTCAGTGTAGATTGAAAACAAAAGTGAAGCTTTCGGTTTGTGAAATAGAATAGTGTTTCCTCCAAAAATTATGATGAGAACTGCAGTTGTTCATTTGCAGAAACATCTGTCTCAGTCATTCACAAAACAGAACTGCACAGTTTCTGTTTGAAATATAGCAATTCTTCCAAGAGTGAGCATTCACAACTGTATTAACATAGTCAATATGCTCAAAGAAATTAAAATACACTCTTCTTTGGTAAGGAAGGCAAATTTATGACTTATGCATATTTTGTGAATATATGCAGTTGGTTCTCAGTGTTTGAAAGTTTGGTTTTAATATTTCCATAAATCTTTGTAAATAATAATGATTTATATGCAAAGCCTTGCATGTGCCCAAACCTTCAAACTGGATTGCCTAGTGGCAAAAATCCATAAGTTTTATTGAAGTTCCTGAGTAAAAAATGGGCTCACTTTCAAAGGTTATATGCATCAGTGTTTTTTATGGCATAGTAGTTGCTCAACAGTTTTGGTAAATGAAATATTGTTAAGGTGCACCTGTATAGAAGAAGCTAACTTAAAAAGTCAAAGATTGTCTTACCTTCAGGCCAAGTTAAAAGGATTTTCACTATTTTATTGGAACTCTGTTTTTTTTTTTTTTTTAATACAAACATGCTTTCATTCTTTTTATTCTCTATAGGTTGTTGATATCTCCCTGTTTATATCCAATTTTTAGTTCTTTATGCATTTCATTCTGAGTTAATTTTTCCTCCATGTTATTTTTTTCCTGATGCGATTTTCTAGATACATTTCATTCATATTTTGCTATTTATTTTATGGAATTAAATGCAAACATAAGTTATCAAACTAAGGCTTGTCTTTTTACCTTCTTTTTATAATTAATTATAGTTGAATATAACTAGTAGTGAAATAAATATATTTCTGTTTCTTTTTCTGTATTACAAGAAAAGATTCATAGAGACTGATTCAGAACAAAACCAATAAAAAATAGCAAGATTAAAATCAAGGGTCATTATTGCAGTAGTTATGTTACCAGTCACTTAACAGAGAAACATTTATGCGCTGTTAATGATGGAGGATTGAAATATTTGTCACATGCAGTGATAGAATTCTTTTACTTTTTAGGTCCTTTCAGCTATATCCATAACTGTCAGTGGAGTTTTAGGAGCATAAAACTGTGTTCTAGGAGTGATAAATAATCCATTTAAACAACCCACGTTTCTACTCTTACTTTTTGTTAATGTAGAGTACTCCTACCTCTTGCACACTGATGTTAACAATTATTTTACAGGGAAAAACTCATATTTTCTCTGTTAATGGAAGCAGTGGGCTCAGTCCTACCTGCAGACTCTGAGGGTACAGGGGGAAGAATGGATTTTTGTAAAATTTTTTGTAACAAGTGAGGTACAATTATACACAAGAAGTATTTTAAATCTTCCTTTAAAACCAAAGGATTAGTGATTTCATAAAAATCCTACTCTTAGCTGTTTTAACTCTCTTTTTTTCCTCTCTTGATTGTATAGTATTTTAGAATCTCTCTAAACATGCTGCTGGGTCTTTTATTCCTTTAGGTTTCTTCCTTATAAACCATTTTCATTAGCATCAATTCCTATCCTTTTGCAGAGGCATGAAAACTATCAAGAACTTCCTTTCTAATGGCTTCTTCCATGACTGTGCCATAATTGCATCCATGGACTTTTTTGATTGATTCATTTATTTTTTCTCATCTGCATAACATTGTGTTGACTTGAGAGATGATGAACAAACACATTGCAGAAGCAATTTGGGAAAGGACTGAGTGGAAAGTGTGGAGCATTTTGCATTACTGAAAACCTGTCAAAGTGACTTGATTTGTACCACCTTGGAAGTAATAATGAAGGCTTTGGGGAAAAGAAAGATTACTTTGAATGTTTGGGTTTTTTCAACGAAAACATTTTTTGCATTTTATTTTTGTTTAGTTTATAATGGGGAATTGTCATTGTCTAAAATCTCATCCCACTCAGCCTCTGGACACAGCACAGAAAGACATCTTCTGTTACTGAAAACTATTAAGCCAAATAGCAGTAATAGAAAGGTTATCTCTATATGGAGAGCAAAAGCAAATTACAAAATGGAATATTAAGGACAGAGAATAAGTTTATCCCAGTTTAACAGAATCGCTGGGTGTTTTAAGAGAGAAAAGTCTGTTCTGCAAATTGAAGTTCCCAAATGCAGTACATCATCAATTACATTCCAACTCATGTGAGTACCTGTGACCATTTTAATGAGTAAGACATTGTCAGAATATTTTCATAACTGGCAGTGGGTGTACTTTAAATCATAAGCTATTTACCCATATGTAGCTTTCTGTACTCTGGGCTTCTCTTCTAGTCAAGATAAAGCTGTATTTAGCACACTTGGAAGTCTATGATACCTGAGATACAGGTGTTTCTTACACACAGACTTTTACTAATTTTCCAAAAGAACAAAAGACCCTTCTGATTCTTTCAGCTGAAACTTTTCTTTTAATTACTTCGTTAGAATCAAGCAGCACAATATGGCAGCATTGAACCACAAGGATGGAGATAAAATTCTATTGTATTTGATCATGAATGTTCACAAAACAGACCATATTTTCACATAAAAATATGTAGTCCTTGTGTTACATTTATCCCTTCACTTTCAGAAGAGATTGCTATACCTCTGCATGTTAATTCAGAATATTTAAGTGCCAGACTCATATACCACTCAGCTGATCCATTTTTGTAAGCAGAGAGTAATAAATCTGTTGATAAAGTCAGTTTTGCAAGTAATTGGAAAGAATATCATCCATAAGCACATGCTCATAAGCACATTCCTGTTAATCTAAAGTTACAACACTTTTATTCTGTGCAATAAAACTAAGCACTGTGTTATCAGAAAAGTTCAGCTGTAGAGGCAAGTTGTTTTTTTACACAGTTGTTGAGTCAGCATTGCAGTTTAAAGAAAAAAACCAGCAAAACCTACTGACTAAAGGCTATATCCTTTTCACTCTTTGGCATAAACCAAGACTTATTTCAAAAAACTAATCCAGGAAAAAACTTAGCTTTCTGGTCTTGGCTGTATATAAGCAATAACCTCAGCTTTGGGGAAGAATGACAAAGTGGGGTTTGTGTTGATTTTTTGCAGAGCATCTTATTGTTTCATTGCTCAGTGTGTTTGGGTAAAGTCACAGGACACTTGCTACATGTTCTGGTTTGTCGTCGTCCTCCATTACATATATTCTATCACTATAGAAAAGGATCTGTAATCACATGGTAGAATCACAGAGTATTTGATCAGTTATGAAAGCCAACGATTAAGTTGCTTTGCTCTTGCAAATGTATGCAATGCAGTTTTTTTCTTTTCTGAAACCATAGTTAATCTAACCCGGGTCCACAGCATTCTCCATTTTGCCTTGAACAAAATAATACCACGTGTATCTTCAGGTTTACTGTCAGGTAATTAAATACTGGAATTTTCATTATGGCTTTAAAAAAACCCAGTAGATTTTGTAAAGAGATTGATAATTAATTAGGCAGCACCAATGTACTAACAAATAAAGTGGAACCAGAAAAATGTTTTATTTGATCAGAATCTAAGTCATAATTTCTTCTTCATTTTCAGCCCTTTGCAAATAAGTAGAGGATATATTTTTCTTCTTTTGTTGTTTTTTTAATCTAAAGTTCAATGTGGAAAAGAATAAAATGTTCAGGCATTTTATATGGTCTTTTCTAAGTTTTAATAAATTACCAGTTCTAAACTTGGGAGGTAGATTGCGAGGACAGTCTTTATTTATCTAAGCTGTGGTGGTGAAGTATTTCTATAATAATGTGTTGACGTATTGACTGTTATCTTTCTGTAATCTGTACAGCCAGAATTGGATGAGTAGATTCTAGCTGTGCTTCAATTTCTCAGTCTTGAATTCGGTCATTTACTCAGGAACATGAACTCTGTCTGTTATGAAATGAAAGATTCACCCCAGAACTGAATTTCAGGTACTAGAACAGGGTTCCCAGGGAAGTGATCAGGGCATCGACTCTGCTAGAGTTCAAGAAGCGCTTGGAAAATGCTCTCAGGCACTTGGTGTGATTCTTGGGGCTGTCCAGAGCAGGGCCAGGAGCTGGATGTTGATGATCCTTGTGAGTCCCTTCCAAAATCTCAGACATTTCTGCATACCCAAAAATCTTTTAGAATGTCTTTCCACATTGACATCAAAGCTTAAAAATATTTACCTTAGTATATGTGCTGTTTAAAGCAGTTATTCTGGGAAGAAACAAGTAGCATAGTATTCTTGGAATTTGTTTATATAATCCAAAATATTTGAACAGAACTTTAACCAATAAATTTTACAGGAATAAGGTACCTCTGAGTTTATTAAGTCCCTGGATAAATAAAGGAGACTCCTCTCTGACATTTCACGTACAGAATATTGCCATCTCCTAGTCTATTGGCAAGTAAGAAATCATTATTGAGTTTTCTCATGCCAATTTATACTGCTTGGATAAGAGTAATACCTTATCATTCCTATCACTTTTATTTTTCTTCCCCACTACCTGTTAGTTTTTGTCCTTTCATCCACAATCTCTTGCAGGCAAGAACTGACATTCATTCCAGTACAATAGTTTCTGCTGGACACACCCCTATGTGCTACAACACAAAAACAAAAAACAAAAAACAAACAAAAAAAACCAAACAAACAAAAAAAAAAGGACATCATTATTAAGAGGAAATTATCTAGGTGGAATAACTAATACAGATATATAATGAGCATATTGCAATTACAGGCTATTGTGACAGCACTGAGTTTAGAAGCTTAGCCTTTCCAGTGGACAGAGAACCAGAAACAAGAATATTTACTGAAAGTTATGATTTTTTATTTCCTCTTTTAAACTGTCTCTATAGATCAGAGGACCAGAGGGGCCATCCAAAGGGGCAGTGACAGGATTGAGTGATGGGCCCACACAAACCTCATGAAGTTCAACAAAGCCAAATGCAAGTTCCTGCACCTGAGTCAAGGCAATCCCATGCACAAATATAGGCTAGGCAGAGAATGGATCCAGAGCAGCCCTGAGGAGAAAGACTTGAGGCTGATGATTGACAAGAAGGTCAGCATGAGATGGCAGTGTACGCTTGCATCCCAGAAAGCCAACTTCATCTTGGCCTGCAACAAAAGAATTCAGATCAAGGGAGGGGATTCTACCCCTCTGCTCTGCTCTGGTGGGACCCCACCTGCAGTGCCGCATCCAGCTCTGGGGTCCCAGCACAGGAAGGACATGGATCTGTTTCAACTAGTTCAGAGGAGGCCAAAAAGATAACCAGAGGACTGGAGAACCTATTAAGACAGGCTGAGAGTTGGGGCTGTTCAGCCTGCAGAAGACTTCAGTCACCTTATAGCACCTTCCAGTACCTAGAGGGGACTGCAAGAGAACTGGAGAGGGACTTTTTACAAGGACAGAGAGTGATAGGACGAGGGGTAATGGTTTAACACTGAAGTAGGGTAGATTTAGTTTAGATATTATGAGAAAATTCTTCCCTATGATGACAGTGAGACACTGGAACAGGTTGCCCAGAGAAGCTGTGAATGACTCATCCCTGGGATTGTCCAAGGCCAGGCTGGATGGGGCTTTGAGCAACCTGGTCTAATGGAAGGTGACCTTGCTCCTGGCAGGGGGCAAGGAACTAGATGAACTTTTAAGTTCCCTTCCAAGTAAATTAAGCCTATTTCTTTTTAAAGATACTTTTATGAGTCTTCACACTCTTAAAGTATCACAAAGACTGCCAGCTTTAGCATAGGAATGGCTCTCATCCAAACCAAGAAGCAGACAAGGAAGGCAGTGTTTCCTGTGCATACATGCATTTAATGAATACATGTATACTACATTTTCCTCGTGAGTATAGATTACTGCCTTTATTTTTTTACCCCTCAGTTTGTAACAGATAATGGAAAGCTCTTAGGATGTTTGATAATTGCACAGTGTAGAGTCCTGGTTTCTATTTATTTCAAAAAGATGATGAAATTAGCATTCAGCATAAAGTCTGCTCTGGCTTGAGAAATCGTAACTCATTTAAAGAAAGCACAAGAAACATATGTTTCATTGAGTATGTCTATGGTGAAGCTCTGTACCTCCTTCTATATATATAAGCAGAAGGAGGGCGCTTTCTTCAGCTTCTTCAGACAGTTTTCTGAGGAGATCAGACCATTCCGTGAGCTTTTGTGCTTTTGAGGAGCACTGGCATATCAGAAGACAAAGCTGTGGGAGTTCAGAAGTGTAGTATGACTATATGAGCATGTCTGAAACACTGAACCTTTTGAAATTTATGTGGATAAAAACCATAAATCTTTATCTTAATTGCTGAGTCCTCTTGAGTGCACCAATAAATTGTTAAAACAGCAGAAAATCAGCAAAGCAGAAATAGATCTTGAGAGAGAATAATACTAGTGAGAATGTTAACATTTTTCTTCTATGTATTATGCTATTTCTTTTGTACAATACAATTATATGAAAGACTGAATTAACCTTTAATTCTCTGTGCTTAGGAATTGTATGCAGCACTCAAAACCACAGCTGCACTTACCAGGTTTCTTCATTAAATCCTGAGTATTTTCAGAGAGTAGGAAGAGAACTCTGTAGAGTTTGTCTGGTAAATGACAAATGTGGGCAAAGTGTGTGCAAGATCATTAATGTTTCTTTTGCCCCAAAGTTTTAAAAGCCCTGGAGAAAACTGAAGAAATCTTGAATCTCTAAATAATTTTTCACAGGCATTCAAAAGCACTTAGCTTTAAAAGAGTGACACTAAGAAAGAAGTCGTAAATTTAAGCTCCAATATATTCAGGTATATTTCCTCATAGAAGAGTACTTAGCTACAGAAAATTTTTTGATGGACCCTCAGCAATAAATATGAATCCATAAATTCCAATCATATGCAATTCCAGGCACATGACCCTGTGCTTAGCTCAATTGGTTAGAACAGGATGCTAATAATGCCAAGATCACAGGTTTGATTCCTAGATGGGCCATCCACAGACAAGTTGGACTTGTGGGTCCCTTACAACTCAGAATATTCTGTGATTTCTGTGATTGATTTATTTCCAGAATAAATTGAAAAGTAATAAGTGGCATTTCCTGCTCACAACACTGCTGAATAGGTCTCCTTTTGCAACAGAATGGGGATTTCTATAACCAGAATGATGGTGTGTGAATTCTTCTCCATGCATCAGCAAGGAGAACAAGAAAGGTGAAACTCCCTTTTCACCAGAAGTTTGATTTCGAATTATGGTATTACTCACACCCAAGTGACTAAAAAACCCCCTGTCATTGTGGAAGAAAACAAATAAAAGTTGGGTTTATTTACTTTTTAAGTTACTTGATGTGGCATCACAGTGCATTGTCCTTATCCATATCTTTGTTTTATGTTGTCTTGTACAATCCCCATCCATAGCATCATACCTAAATAAGGATCTAAATTAATTTTCATCTTCTTCTGTTGAAAAGAGGAGAATGTAAAAGACAAATGTATATACATCACACAACTTACACACACAAAAAAGATGGCATTATTTGGTTATTTCTTTACAGTTTTAACCAGCAATATACAGATTTTTTTAACCCTGTAGATAGCAAAGAGATGTATACTCTGTTTTGCCCAGCGTCATCAGGAGCAGTGGAGGAGGCAGGATGGGAGCAGACCAAGCTCTACCCCGTGAGTGGAGAATCATTTTGTGCAATGGGCACCATGGACAAAAGTCCTATGAGGAGGAAGACACCAAACCCCTCCCTCCAGCTTCCCAAGCTTCCAATCCTGCCACCAGGACTTTGTAAGGGATTGAATAGGGGCATCAGCACCGACTCAGATAAAAGCAGCTGTCAGCACATAAAGGTTTCTGCCAGGGCAATATGTTGAATATTAGCTCATACACAGTTTTAGTTAATCTTTGGAATACAACAGTGAGTAAGTGAGAGCTATGCTGCTGGAATTTGCAATAACTTAGAAGTGTTTGAGGATGTCATCACAGACACTGAATAAATACTAGAGCTGCATTTTCTGGAAGAATCTTTTGTCTTTAGACATCAACATTCTGTTTCATTTCCATTTTAGGTGCAAATCTGTGAACAAAATGCTCCATGAGGGACCTCTGAGTTACTGCTGAAAGAGCCAGTATGCTTCATGGTGAAGCATTCTGAAGAAACTCAAAATTACAATTTTCAAGCAATACGGTAATATTGTCACTGGATTGCATTCACTAGAACATTTCTGAAGGTGCATTTGGGAGCAAAGTGCCAAGACCTCTTCAAAAAAATAGGATCAAGAGTCCTGAAGCCAACAAAAACCCCTGAAAACTGAGAGTACTTTAATATTGTTTGGCTCTGTATCTTTGTAGTTCACAGCTTTGGCATACTTTAAACTACAGAAGTAGTGCAACAGGGTGCTCTGATACTTAGAGAACAATTAAAACTGTCCATCTGGCATACTTGCAGTTTATTAATGTGCTTTTGCTTAAAATAAATATAGTCAGTGTCTCTAGGGAACAGTCAAGGACTAAAGTAACTGTGTAAAACATTTATTCCATATCAAATCAGTCTCACCCAGTGTAGAACAATACAAATAGAAACTGCCCTACAACTCCAGTGTGTGGTGGTAAAAGAGCTGATTCTGGTTTAGCATATGCATTTGAAGATTATATTGTTGAATACTCTCCTCATACATATTTCACCTCCATATAAATTTCCTGGATTTGTTTCCATTATATCTGTGCTTCTTTCTCTTGTCCGTACTGCTGCTGTACAAGATACATAATACTCTGTCTACTTTATTAACCTACAGCTAAACTGTAGCTCAATTTACACTGGTCTGTGAAGTAATGCTTGTATTGCTTTTAATAGATACCTTATTCCACACTAAATAAAACCATGAAATTTTAAATGTTCGCAGAAGTAACTAACCTTATTAAAAAGAAATAATCTTTAATTTATCATTGAAACTGTTTATATTAGCTTCATTCAAGAGTTCCTCCATCACACACTTATTCGTATTTTTACTTAGTCCTCAAGAAACATGTGAGAAAATAAGAACAATCTTTGCTTTGCAGTATTAGGCAAATACTCATATTCTTCATTTTAATAAATTTACTTAACTGCACTATACTTCAGTCCAAGGGAAGATTCAGCGGCATCTGCTTTCACTTGTATTGGATCCCTCTTACAAATACCTTGGCTATTGCCAGAAATCCTTCAGGATGGTACCCTTATAAATAGGAGAATACTAAGTACTACATACTTCCCAGCTTCTTGGGAAATCAGCAGTAGGTTTTCCACAAAAAGCCAAGGTTATTGATTGTTGGTTTAAAACAATACTTTATATTAATGGGGAAATGTGACCTGTTGCTCACCAAGGACAAACTACCTGTACTAGTAACCAAAGAGGGCAGGGGTGCAGGTGTGTCACCTCAGTTCTGCTAAGTTGTCCTGGGAAGAGCCCATGGGCATGGGCCAGCTGCCCCTCTGGCTTCCTGTTCCCAGTTCTGGTTTGGAGTCAACCATGTGCTAAAGGACCTCAGGCAACAACCAGTGTGGGTGTCAGCACGCTCTCTTGGGTACCAAGGTGCATGGCTGTAGACATGACTTACCATCTATTCCAAAAGCAAGAGAAAGCTTTCTGGGCTGTTTTAGTCGCCTGTAAAAATGTGTCCTGAGCAAGTGGGAAGGTAATAACTGATCAGCCATACTGTAGTGGCATACGGCCATCCTAAAATCCCTTCAGAATAGAGTTTTCTTCCCTATATTTTAACTAACACAAGTGCATCAGTTAACTGGTTAATGCAGGAGGGTTTTGGTCATATGTTATTAACAGATTCCAAAAAAGAAAATATTCTTTTAACAGTTGCGTAAAAGGAAAGTTAAAATATAACAGCTTGTCTCTCCAGAATTGATTTAATTTCTTTTTAATGGTCTTGAAGAATTGCCAAGGCTTAAATTGAACTTCTGAATTCCATTTTGGTTTTCAGACTATGGTATTAACCAATGAAATCCCATGAGAAGGAAAATAAAAAGTTCAGAACCTATTCATTGATTAAAAAAAAAAAGTTCCAAGCTGTTTCCTCTTTGTAAATTTGAGATACAGTTCATGAAAATACGTCATAGTGTTTTTCCCAACTCATATACCGTACTGCAATTATGCTGAATTTAAGAGATTTGTATTTAAAACACAGATAAGCAAGTACTGTTAATTCATTTCATAACATGTTAACAGAAAGACTCTTTTTAATAATCCACACTATTTCAGAATTACAGGCATTGTGCTCAGTGATCATCATAAAACAGGGCATCCTTTGTTTACAAATTCCCAGGATTTGTCCTGCCTTAGACTAATGATGATAACAGCGTTCTCTGCTGTGTCCCATCCCCAGAACATAAAGGGATGAGAATCATGCCGTAGCAAAGCTGTAGTTCATCTTACTGCTGGAGTAATTAAAGACTATGACTAATTGAATGGCCCCCACTATGGTCATTATGGATGGGAATGAGGTCTTTGCATATTTTGCTCTCTAACAGTAGAACCTGTCCCTTTGTGGCTTGCAGACTTTGGCATTTCTCCCCCTTAGGGCTTCAGTGGACTCTGGAGTAACAATGAGAAGGAAGATAAATGTGAGATTTCTCTCACAGAAAATCTTGAACAATCAACATTTGCAATGCATTTGGGAACACTGCATTTGCAGAATTGCAAAGGAGATTGCTTATATATCCTGAGGGAACGCACCTGGAGAATTTAAGCGCATTTTTAACTCTACTCTGGAACTCAATATGCCCACACTATGCAGCTCTACAGAATGATATAAATACCTGTAAGATCTCATTCATTGCACAGTTTCTTGAGTTTTAAAAATAGCCTCTGTAGACAAATAAGTAAAACAGCTCTTTCCTTTCTATGGTTGTTTCTACATGTAGAACAATTCTTCTTCAACATCCCTTCCATCACTGTCGTCATCTGGACTAGGACAGACGCTTATTAGCATGGGTCATAGCTCCCTTCCAATCGGAGGGCTGAGTTTGTGTGAGATATGCGAGGACATGGGTGCAGGGCAGGGAGGGATAATGTAGTTGGGATGCATCCCAGGACAAATCCATGGCATGGAAGAAGTATGCACCAAATACTAGTGCCTGGAAAATCCTTCCAGGGCCCATTGTAGAGACTTAGTATAATGGGCCAGTACACTTCTAGATAAACCAGTGAAGACTGGGCAGCTGCCACCTTTTCTAATTGTCAGGACATACTGGAGCAAAAGTTCTTCACTTTTATTGCCAGAAACTAAAGACATAATTTTACTATGTACAGTCACAATCCTCATTTTTGTTGGATTTAAAACGAGTTATTACCTCTTTTGAGACAAGCATTTTATTTAAACAAAGGAAGTTTCCTGTCAAAGAAAACAAAATGGGAATTAACATATCCATAGCCAAGAAGTTGTGAAGGATCCTAAACAAAAATACTTCCCCAAGTTTCAATTATATCTTCTGTTTTGTAGCTATATCTTCAATGGTTATGTGAACTAAAATCATGGTAAAATGATTTAGAAAGTTGAAATGCTGTTACCCAGATTAGAAAATGCATTCCTTTGGGAAATTCATAAGACAAAGTAACTTAAAAAAGAAAAGAGGAAGAAGAAAAAAGGGAAGAAAACACTTCAAATTTTTCAGCTTTAATTAATTCTTCATTTTCTCTTAAGAAATGTGTCATACAAAATTACCCAAAACTGCCATGACTTGACACTGGCTGGATGCCAAGCACCCACAAAAGCTGCTTACTCACTCCCCTCTGCAGCTGGACAGAGGGAAGATAATTTAACAGAGGATTCCTGAGTTAAGGACCGAGAGAGATCATTCATTAAGTACTATCACAGGCAAAACAGGCTCAACTTAGATATATATAAGATGAATTTATTACTAACAAAATCAGAGCAGGATAATGAGAAGTAAAATAAGCCCTTAAAAACACCTTCCCCCCCCTCATCCCTCTCTCCTTCCCAGCAGCACAAGGAGACGGGAGATGGGGGTTGCGGTCAGTTCATCACCCAGGCTTCTCCCACTGCTCAGGGAGAGAAATCCTTCCCCTGCTATACCGTGTTGTCCCTCCCATGGGAGACAGCTCTCTGTGAACTCCTCCAGCACGGGTCCAATCTCATGAGCAACAGCTCTCTGTGACCTGCTACAACATGAATCCATCCCATGGGCAACAGTCATCCCAAAACTTCTGCAGTGTGGGTCACTCTTCCACAGGGTGCAGTCCTCCAAGTACAGCAATGTCCTGGGAGACCTCTTACCACAGGTCTTCCTCAGGATCAAAGACTCCTCCCAGGCATCCACCTGCTTTGATGTGGGCTCCTCCACAGGTTGTGGGTGGATCTCTGCATCCCCCGTGGATCCCCGTGGGCTGCAGGGGCACAGCTGCTTCACCGTGGTCTTCACCACGGCCTGCAGAGGAACCTCGGCTCCGGCACCTGGAGCACCTGAACTGACCTTGGTGTCTGCAGAGTTGTTCATCTCACATGTTCTCACCTCTCTGCTCTTCTCTGACTGGAATTAAAACTGCACCACAACTTTTGTTTTGATTTCTTCTTAAATATGTTATCACAGAGGCATTACTGCCATTTCTAATTAGCCCAGCTTTGGCTGGCACCACGTCCGTCTTCAGAGCCATCAGAGGTTGGCTCTGCTGGACATGGTGGAAGCTTCTAGTAGCTTCACACAGAACCCACCTCTGTGGCCCCCCCACTACCAAAAACTAGGCCATGAAAACCCAATACAAAAACAAAAAGACAAAACAAAACAAAAATATAAACAGAGCACACAGAGAAAAAAGTTTAAAATTCATGACAAGATGAGCTCACACAAGGAAAATTAAAGCCTGGAAAAACGATAGTTTTTCTGAGTTATATATAGTTTAAAGTTAATATTGCAAAAGATCCTTATGTGGAAGTGATTATACAACCAAAGCTCAACACTACTGCTATATATATGAAGTGATCTCTGACATTAATATATATATATTTAAATTATAAGCTTGGAAAACATACAACAGAATTAATTCAAGACTGCATTAGAAACCATACTTTTTGTAATTCCCTGAATATAGGATTCACAGTGATGAGATAATCAGTTCAGAACAGGGTCAACTTGCTCTGTATATTTAATCCTAAAAGTAAAGTTTTTGAAAGCAAAAGTGGAAGCAAAAGAAAGAAGCAAGCCAAGAAGCAACAGAAGGAATAAAACCTCTATAAATTTCTAGTTCAAATTAAGACAGTGATAACTCATCAAGGGTTAGGGTAAGATTTTTATGTCAGTGTGATGATTACTTTTTCTTCAAAGGAACTAGAAATAGAAAATAAAACATTCATCTTTGAACATTCATGTTGAACTGTGCTTTGTTTCTTTTCAAAATTTTGTTTTCTTCTGATGTTCTGGACAGATTTTAGAATTCTCTTGTTACTTTGTGCATTTTTACAGTACATAATATTCCATTTGCTTTTCACAAAGAAGGATCCAGTGTCTTACTGATTTCATTTTACCATTAAATTGAATTTAATATTAAAGGTTCACTCTTTAAAACATCAGTCTTATTTATTGTAATTAAAACATGAATATCTGGTATGCTCAAGCCATTTATAAAATTTATGTGTACACATACAGAACACATCTAATTAGAAAGAAGTTGTACTGAATACCCTAATATTCCGTTCATGTGGATTTTCTGTTTATATTGATCCCTCTTGATACACTAGTATAAACATATATTTGTAGTTGTACGTGTATTATTTATAAAAGTGTCTTTTTTCCAAAAAATGACATTTTATGCACTCATGCACTTGATAAGACACAGTATGCTGTATAAGCCTAGAGAAATCAGAGGAAAAATTTCAGAACACAGGAGATTTCCTGACCTAAAAATTGGTTAAGTGTCTATTTTAACAATGAAAAGGGAAAATGTTCAGCTGGTTTTCTTGCACTTTGATGAAGGAAGCATGGTTCTGTTTACACTGCCACCTGTGGTGATAGTCCCCCACATCCATAACAAAGCCGAATAATTCGAAGGATTAAAAAGACTGAGCTTGATCTTGAATGAATTCCTTACAAAATTATCTCTTTGCCAAATGGGAAGATGCAGTGCAAAGGTAATCAAAGATGACCCCTTGTGTATGACAGAGTCAGAAACAAAATAAAACCACTTCTGCAGCTGTTAAAATCAGAGTATGGATCAATGAATTTTAAAAATCTTCGTTGTACACAACCAAAGAACAAGATCTCAGCAGTTATGTGTTGAAATGGGATCACTGTAAAGTGAATTTGTAATAGTTCATTTCTTTAAGTGAAATCTTAGCCAACTAAATTTTCTGATACAGTAATTCTACAAGCTATAATATAATTCCATAGTACTTAGATCCATTCCAAATTATTTTCTCATTATTCATATTATCATCTCTTGTCATGTCATTTGGCAGAAAAAAAAGTGAGAATGTGGCTCATTCTGCTTCAGATTAATTGGAAAATGAATGCAGGATTCATCTCACTTACTGTAATCACCTAGAAGTTTAATTTACATGGTCTGTTTAAGATTTCTCTGCAATCATAGACAGACTTGGGCCTGACAGGTGGAAATATAGGTAGGTGGCATGACTTCTGAGTCTATTCTCTTTCTAGACCAGTAAGAGTTTATACCTTGCTTAACTCTTTTTCAGCTAAGGCCATATCTGATGGTTGTCATCTATAGAAAAAGAGAAATTGTAACTAAAGGATCAGTAATATAAATAAAAGATTATTATTTATTATAATAAATAGAGTCCTTGTCCTCATAAGCCATTAACAGAGTATCCCAGACAGATTTAAGGGTCTTTAAATATTTTTAGGAAGCTATTCGTGGAGTACAGTGTTCAGTTAGGAAAAAAGGAATACTTAAGTCTACCTCGAGTGTTATGATTCTTGTTATTGATACCACTAAAATACAACTGCAACAAATATATACAAAGACAATTGGAAAAACTGTCCATTAAAATAACCTGACAGGGAGAATATAGAAGAAAACAAGATGCTTTATAAAAATATCAAGATTATGAGTAAATCTGAAGCTGAAAATCTTAACACCCAGGTGGGTAAATATCACACTTGTGAGGGTAAGTTTGCCCCCACATTCCGTCAATCTGACTGGTATTCTTGTTCGGATAATCCATTACAGTCATTTTTTGCTTGTTGCATAGGAATGAAATATAGAAAATCAAGGAATTTGAGCTCATTTTTCTTTTTTGGTATTTGCTCTGTAACCTTGAATTTGAGTACATTTTATAAAATTTCTCTGTCTATGAAGATTATTCAATTATGCATCTGTATTACCAATGAATTTTGAAGTCCCATTGCATAATACTCATAAAACATAGAGATCCTTAGCTGAAAGAATGTATAAACATGCAATTTTTTTTTTTATTATTAGTACTCTCTGGTTGGCAAATTCTCTATTCAGGCTGAAGTCTAGAGCATAATCATTTAGCAGCTGTTTAAGAATCAGTTATCTGCTAGGCACCAGGGGCTGCTTTCCTTTTCAGAAGCACTTTGCAAGCTTTATGACTCCCTTCTGTCAATTTCTGAAACAATATGCTTGCTGACACAGACCACTTTTTCATGTACTTAAGTACATTGCAGATTTTCAGGGTATTTACGTGAAGTCTCAAATCTTCAACTTTATGACCCATTGCCTATGAGCTCTATTCTCTTTCCTGATATATGCCATTTCTGCATTGTTTGGTTTATTCCCAATAGCATGTTTTCAGAGATTGGCTAGTCTTGTAAAATATGCCTCACTGATGTAAATTTTAACAGAATAGTAGTAGCAGGTCATGGTTAAAAAATTACCTTGGATTGCAAGTGCACTGTCTAAGAGATTGTTTCTGCTGAAGGGTAAAAATGACATTGAGGAGAATGCCTGGGCACCTTTCTTCATCACAATATCTCAGGGGACCTCTAAATTGTCTTCTCAACTAGTCATTGAATGATAGAAACAAATTCAGCTCTAAAATAAATACTGAATTCAGTGCATGTAGATCTGAGAATTAATTTGGCCCACAGTATTCTTTGAAGACAATGCTTTAGCTCTGTTGTGTCATGCTCATTATGGTGGAGTTTGCGACTGGGTCAGTCATCAGGCAAAAATGCAAAAGGTGTCCCAAGACTCTCTGTTAAATTCAGAGGAATTGTCATAGACTTAAGTACGACATGGAGAGGTCTCAGGTTAGGTTTTGATGGCCTTCCCTGACACCTATGGCTCTGCGGAGCAAAAAGAGAGCAATGACTTGAGAGTCTGAGTTCAGGGTAAAGAACAGGGACCTGAATAGAAACTAAGGGGGTTCCAACTTTCCAGTGGAGGAACACTGTCTACAGTAGCTTCAAGGCAAAGGCTGTTTAAAGTTTAATAAAGAAAAGGAAGATAGACAAATCCTGCAGCACTGACTTGGCAATGTGATGTAGTTATGAGATAAAGATATAAAGAAATGATGTTATCTGCCCCCACTGTTAGGGTCCTGGTTATCTAGGAATTTAAACAGGGAAAGGTCTGAGCAGACAGCTGGTATTATTTGCAAAGCCAGCTGCTGTGGAGGGAAAACAAGACATATTTTCAACTGGAACCACTCATAGGAGGAGGATATGCCTAGTTGTGGTGGTGAGGGCTGAAGGCAAAACACAGCCATGCTGCCAAGGGGTGGCCCCAACTGCCAAAATCTGAGGGTGCTGGGATTAAGGCTTCAGTCTGGCTGAGCCTGACATGTTTACACAAGCAATCCCAGTCAAAGGATCAGTCCTTTTTCAGTAGAAAAGTAAATATTGAAAAATAACTGCTCAACCCTGGATCTCTCACTTGAGGGAGCTATGAAAGCCTTGAGAAGGTGAGCCTGGGAATCAAACCTATTGCTCCTGCGGATGCCAAGTCATTGCATCGATAAACTTACGGGTTTGTGACATACCATGACCTTTTTCCCACACTTTCTCATCCTGCCTTATGCTCTGCATCCTGCTCTTTGCTTTATGCTATAAAATGTCTTGATCCCTTTGTCATAGAAAATAACCACCTCATGTCTCCACTTATTTAAAACCTTCCCACTTCAAGTGTGCAATCTACATTTTTCTCTCGGTAATCTA
This sequence comes from Falcunculus frontatus, assembly GCA_013398115.1. NCBI lineage: Eukaryota > Metazoa > Chordata > Aves > Passeriformes > Falcunculus > Falcunculus frontatus. The sequence goes on from VZRV01008672.1 coordinate 714,536, forward strand.
ACTGATAGACTTCTTAAAAATATCAAAACCTGGCATTTAGGCCTTAGGTTTTTTGCTTCTCTTTCAAATGTGAAGGAATGCTTGCCATGCTAGGAAACACATCTCTGTCACTCAATAGTGTATTTCCTTTACCTGCAAATGTTTATGTTGCTTATGGTTATGGAAAGACTCAGCTGTTTACATTAACATTTGAACCATTTTTTCTTAATAACTTCACATCAGCGGTAGAGTAGAACCCTCCATGAGACTTCTGGGTCTCCTCTCCTCCAGGGAGGGAGGCTAGCTGCCAGATTGCATTAATTCTATTTTAGAAAAAGTTCTTTTTCTGGTGTCTTGTCTTAAAATAAATCTCTGTGCTAAGGCATTTCTGTGTACTGTTCTTAACTGTACTTGAATCATGTAGCTTGCCTTTGATGGAGCCTTCAACCAAAAGATTATCTGCATAGATTACAGTACTCTTTTCTCCTGGAGTCCAGAGTATACTCATGATCTCGTTAATTGCTTCTGAGACACATATAAGGTTAAAAGCTATCTAAGTTAAAATTAGAGAGATTTTTCAGAGATAAAAAGGCCATGAAGTTGAATGCATGGTTTTGGGCAAATTTGCAGTGCATCCATGAGAAAACAACTGTATGAAGAACATCACTGCCATCAGCAGCAAATCATCTTACTGGGAGCATCAACAGATTTTGTGTATCTCTGACTGTTCATGCTAGTCACACAGCAAAACACTATTTGACTTTGGCTTGCATTTCATGTGCATCTACTTCTATAAAATAACTTCTGATAGCTACCTGACAATTAAAGGGTCATCTAAGCAGAATTCAGTAAATAGAAAAAAAAAATCTAAGAAATAATTTGATTACCAAGCTTGAGTTTATATGGAGACCAAGAAAGATTGTATTTCGGTTTTCTGCTTTTGTCCTAGTTAATTTCTCTTCTCTCACACTGTTAAAGGGAGTAACCATGTAAGTAAATACTTAGGTAAAAGATGAAATAGGTTAAAAAAATGGACAGTAAATGGTCATTTATTTTTGAATCCAAATTGAGTCAGACTGCAAATTCTAATTTGAAGCTCAATGAATGTGTGTTTTCAAGTAGAGAGATGATAACATTGAAAGATATGGTGTTGTGACTCAAAAAAAAATCAAGAGCGCACAGGCCCTTGCTGCATCATTGTAAACAGAGCTAAACTACAGTAAAAAACTGTTATTTAAAACAATAGGAAGACTTCCATCTAATGAACTCCTAGACGGTTTGGTCAAGGCATGGCTCAAAAGCAAAAAGAAATGTAAGGAAGTGTGAAAGAACCAGTCATATACAATGGAAAGAAAGTGAGTGAAAGCAAAGAAAATGCCCTCTGGTTTTCTGAACACTGCAGTGACTGAATGGAGGAATCTGGCTGAGCAAATTCATAGTCTGCTCTGCAGTGAGAATGCCTGCTTCAGTAAAACCAGGGCTCAGGCAAGCCTCTGTATCGAGATGTGATGCCTTAGGCAAGCTCCAAGCAATGATTCTATCCTCATATGATTATTCAGGTAAAAAAGAAAGTTCTAAGCAAGACACAAACACTCAGAAATGTGATTAGTGAAGGAAATAAACTTATATGCAGCAATTTAAAGGAAGTCAAAGGGTGCAAAAAGACAATTTATAAAAGAGGGGCGGGGATGAGAGAAATAAAATATTCTCTTCCAAGTCAGTATTTAAGCAATACTGCAAAAAGAAATTAATTAAAATAAAACATTAAGATTCCCCATTTGTCCTAATGCAGATAATCAGTAACCTTCGCAGTAGCAAAAACTAGAATGAAGAAGAACACTGACTCTGTGATAGTAGAATGGATTTCAAAGAGCTATAACTTATTCAGATGATATCCTCTTGTCCTTAGCCAAATTTGAAAACAAATTTTAAACTCATGCTTGCATCCATGTTTGCCTTTAATGAAGGGCTTGTATTGTTTATATTGTTTATGCACTGGTTTATTTTTAATAAACTTCCTATTACTCTTGTGGTTGACAGTACATAATAGAGAGAGTCTGCAATTTCTGTCCTGTAGCATAAGAAACTGGAATTCACAAAATATTTTATAGATAGCTACAGTTAGGACATTTGCTCAGCATATCTCACACTGGACAGTCTTGCAAGGAGAGGTTTGCATGCTGAATTCTGACTATTACAATGAGAATGTCTTATCTGTGACTTAATTTTATGTTCTTAGATCCTGAATAGTCTCTATGAAGTTTAGAAGGCCAAAGTATGTATTTCTGGAGAAGCAACTTCTTGAGATTAAGTTTTGGTCATTTTCTTGAGCAGTAATTTACCTGCAGTCTATACACATAGAATTCAAAAAAGACTGTATGAAACTATCCAGTTATGACGGAGTTTTTTAACTTCAAATTCTCAGGTTTAGAAAGTTCAAATTCCCATGTCGCCATTGTTACAAAGTTCTTTTGAATTTTGTTGGTTTATAAATTGAGGTTCAGAAAAAAACACTGACACAGCATTGGAATTTGTGGAAGGAACTAGAAAAATTCACTTTATATATGTACAGCTCTACACCTATTTTAACTGCAGGTAATAGAACTGCAGGTAATAGAACTGATATGGAAAGAGAATTGTCCAGCTACTGATTTTAAATTAACATTTTTTTGTAATTACAATATGATATTATTTTCTACATTAAGGTATTTTATTAGGGTAAATCGAAAATTATTTTTCAAAGTGTTTCTTAGCACTGAAGATGAAAGTCTGCATTTCAAGAAACAGTGAATAAAAGTTATATTAATAGTTCAGAAATTCATTTAAGTGAACAATCTTAGACAAACCATATGAAAACACAAAATCCTATTCTATGAAGTCAGAGAGACTATTTGGAAACAGACAAAATAATGAGAACCATCTTATATACAACTTCAGTTGTGCTTTTCTTCTCTATGTATCAGGATTATCATATTTTGCCTCTTCAAGAATGGAATTCACATTTATTTTACTGCTTGAAGGAAGAAGTTATTTATTCTTTCAAACTACTGTGTCTTTTTAATATGGAAGTACAAGATAATAGGGAATGACTCATATATTTCTATCTGTTATGTTGGATCATAGAAATGACTGAGCTGTGTCTGACCAAGGGCTGTGTATGTCAGCTTTTGAAAGAAGTGTCAAGTGATCTTTTTTTCTGATGTAGCCTCTAGCAACACAGGCTGCAAGATCTGTTCCATTCATGATGAAGAAGCAATGCTGCTTCATTCAGTTCATCGCTTTGCTATTTTATAACTTTCCTCCATGAAATGGAATCATGTCAGATAATTAAAATGTTCCAGTCATGGTCATTAGTTATGTTTTATTTCTATCTTGTTTGCTTGCCGAAGAAAGAACCCATATCTTCCCAAGACTAGCTGAATTCAGAATGTTATTCTTTCACCAATTCATTGCCTTGACTAACTGGTCTTTGTACTAATATCTCAACCTTTTAATACTAATTTTATTCACTGATATGCAGTAAATGAGTAATAGATCTTTTCTAGTGAACAAAAATTTTTACTTGATACCATAAGGCTGAGGGTTTTTTTTTTTTTTTTCTCTATTATTCACAAAATTGTTGGGATAATTTTCCTAGCAAAAATTGAAACATTAAAACTTAGTTATAAGTAGGTAGCTTCTGAAAGTATTAATTTCTACTAAATAGACTACTTTATCTTTTTAATGTTCTTTTAAATAGAATTTGTAATAAGAGATTTAAAATTTGAAAAATCAGGACATAATCTCTTACTGTCTTTAAAACTACTTTGGTTTTACTACATTTGATGATGTAATTCCTTAAGAAATACAAATGAAGAAAATCTCATGTGTGTTATTTTGTTAGTGATATTGTGATATTGATACATTAGTTCTCAGGCTTGATTTTGAAGTATTCTGACATTGTCATATAAGTAAGGCATATAACAGTTATATAAATTTATATAAGGGTTATTTTGAAACAATGTTTGTAAATGATTTTCAGAAAATAACTGATCTGAGTATGTGAGAACTAAGCAGGTGTTTTTAATTGTGAGAGAAACTGAACAAAAATTAATAACATCCTCCTGAAAACTTCCTGAGTCCTTAGTACATTTCTTTCAATTTTTAGGACTTTTGAGGATTTATAAAAGAGAGGTGGTCTCAATAAAAACAAAAGGACAAGCCAACACAACCTCTCAGGTGTTTTTAAGCTTTAGAAAAGTGGGTTTTTTTCTCCTTGCAGAAGGAAGCAAGTGAACACAATCTGGTTTTAGAGTGTATTTTTATGACAGTGACAGAACACTTCTAGATTCCTTCTTATTGCTGAGCCCAATGTCTTCACAGCTTTTAAGACAAATCTCCTTCTTAAAATAGATACTTTGGAACATGTTGCTTGGGCTGTAGTGTAGTCTTTAACAAAAGGCATTTTACAAAAGTGCAAAGCATTCTCAGTTTTGATAAAAGAATTGTATTGCGTGTTCCTTTTTTGAGTCAGTGCTCTTCAGATTTACTGTCTGACATTTATAGGACTTACTACTTGCTTTGAAAATCATCCATTCAACATTTTTTCAAAGTCGTATTACAATAGTTAACACTTGGGCGCAATCTTCAAAATAAAATGTAAAGAGCAATGAGATACAGTTTAAATGTAAATAGTTACTGAGTTTCAGGTTCTCTGTAAATCTGCTCTCTTTGTAGTCAGAAAAAGGCACATCTCTTAGAATTCTCACTGTGAATACTTTGTGTACATAAAACTTAAAAAAATTATATTACTATCACTTTAAGCACAATAAAAATAATCCTAAATATCACCTGAATTCCTGAACAAGAGTTGCAGAAACAGAGAGAGAGTAAAGAGGTTTTTATGAGCATATTGATTCAGATTTGTACTTTACTTCTTTTCTGGTGGCAAATAATTCTTCCGTCTGACTTTGTTTAAAATTAATCACTCACCCTCTTACCTGGGGGGAAAAAGCCATGAGTACATGATGCTCTGAAACTTCATTCTCTTTAGTGTCTTTGGCTGTTGGAACTGACATTTGTCTATAGTCATAGTCTGAAGGGGCAGCATAAAATCAGGAGGGCCTTTCACCTTCTGGCCACTGTGGAAGAGCCTGTTTGCAGTACAATAACACTGTAAGTATATATATTTTGATAAATTATTGAACCAGTGGTGTCTGTGCCTGATCTCACAGGGACTGTGACCTGTAAAGAATGTCATATGTTTCATTTTCCGTAAGAAGTCAAAATGATTTTCTTCCAAGTGAAGATGAATGAGTTGCTCAAGTGGAAGAAGGGATTCACAGACCATAAGGACAAGACAGATCCTATTTATAATCTCTAACTTCAAAGACTTCATAGGTGATGACTACAAGCCCCTCAGACACAGTAGAGGACTGGCTACCAAGGTACAAAAGAGACAAAACAGCCAAGTAGGCTGGAGAAAAAAGCATGTTTAGGTAGGAATTAGATTAAATGACTTCAAGAGCCGTCATGTATCATAAAATCACTCGTGTGACAAAACCAGTATTCTGTCAACTTCCAAATTATAGCTCCTTAGCTGTATGTTTGAGCATGCTTGTCTTCTTCATTAGACCCTATATGAGGTAGACTTGATGGTCCTGCAAGCTTTTTCATTTTAATTAGTACACTTGTTACACTAGTACACTTGTGCCGATCACATTTCTCTGTTTTCTCTCCACTGGTTCCCTGACTGCTCAATTTCTCTTGCTTACTTATTTATTGCAGTCTTTGTTTATGATATGGTCATATCTAAACCCACCGATCAGTGCTAATGCCCTATCAGCACTAGTCAAAAGTTAAGTGATTTTTCTTCCTCCATCTCCACATCCACTTCCTACTGTTGATACAAAGATTTGTACAGACAGCAGTTAAAATCTGTACAAATACCTCACATAAAAATCTGTGACATGGGTTTTTAAAGGCAGTGAGAACCTGAACATGTAGTTAAACATGTAGGCATCTTTTGACAATGTTTTTAGATCCTTATTTTCATCTCTCTAAGATTAATCATGTTTCACAATCCAGCCTTTAGTCTATTAATATTCAAAGTTTAATCTATAACTTTTGCCTCTTTTTTCATTCTGCCTATATCCTAGGAGACAAAATGTATGTGTGTCCTCCAATATACATTGTTGTACTGTGGTTAAAATTAATGCTCTGTGAGCTATATTTTATTTTATTTTGCTTTGTTTTATTTTATTTCATTTTATTTTATTTTTCCAAGATTTTCAACCACCTTTACATTATAGATACAGTAGTTTTGTTAAACATTGTTTAAATCAACAGTTCACAGCACATTACACTGCACTGAAGACTGTCAAGTGTTGGAGTCCATCACAATAAATCTCATGTCACATTACATTGAACTGTGTCATCTAGGGACTAAAGTATAAAGTGAATGTCAACTTGTCATCCATGGTACTACTTCCTAAGGGAAACAATGGAAGCCCCATTGTTAGAATAATTTAAAATGAGGCTGAGCAAAACACTAGAAAATTACACTGTGGGGAACTGTCTCACTTTGGCAAGAAGAAAGAAATAATAGGGGTTTTTTTTCTGTCTTCAACTTTTGTTAACCTACAAGACACGACATGGTAGATTTTGGTTTGTTTGTATGTCATGCACTGCTTTACAAACCTGTATTGTACAGTAGGTTTTGCTTCTTATGTGGTGTCGTGGGTTGACCCTGAGTCTGATGGACAGATCTCTTGACCAGTCACGCTTCTCGAAATTTCCGTATTTAAGCCAGTGGAGACACAGGAAGTGTCCCTTTTTCTTCTGGTTAAACCTCCTGGCGGGGAGGTTGGGGGGGG
>VZRV01008672.1:721607-787384 GCA_013398115.1 Falcunculus frontatus
CAGCTTAAATCTGCTTTTTACAGACCATGGTATGGACTGTAATATCAAACTGTTTTCTCCCTCTTTAATCCATTTAACATAAGGGGGGGATGAGAATTCAGTGTGCAGCCTGCGAGAGAGATAAAGGCTGTTAGCTGGTGCAGTTTGGGAAAAACCACGCAACGTAAAAGAGACCTCTATTTCCTCAAATTAACAGAGAGAGACTTTTAAGAATTGTGAATGCTGACCAAAATTCCATGTTTTGTCATTATTTGTGCTGGAGGAAGTAGGAGGGGGGATGTTGGGGGAAAAAGGGGTTTTTGTCTTAATCTCTTATTTCATTTTACTCTTAACTCTGTTAGTAATAAACTTTCTTTCATATTCTTTAAGTTTGAGCCTGCTTTGCCTTTCTTCAAACCTCTTATCTCACAGAAGGTAAGAAATGCGGACTAAACCACTACATGTGGTCTCATGTAGAGACATCACTACCCATTACACAATTTGTGGTTCTAAACAGATCACCTTTTGCTGTTCTAAAAGGGGTTATTATCAAACGCTAAAACTGAGTCAGAGATGTTTGTCTTATTTCTCTTATTGCTGTCTTATTTTCTTAACTGTTGGAGCTCAACTCTAAATAGCAAGTGAATAAAAAGAGGAAAAGATGAAGAGAGAAAAGTATCAGGTATTTTCAAACTTACGAGGAAATATTTTCTTCTGCAATAATCTTTCATTGACATTCAAATTAAATATAGGCATTTTAATGCAAATGCTGGGACACAAAGTACTTGAGATGGAGGACAAACTGTGGCAAAATGTAGCACATAAAGTCCCTTCAGCCTGATTTTCTTGGGCACTCTACTTATCTTCCAGAAATGGAGCAGGAAGAATTATTGTGCTACCGCTGGAAATTCTTAAGTAAACCATCTGAAAGACTTTTTTTCCCTTTGTTCCTGAGATATAAAAATTTTACTGTGCTTGAGTAAGAGAGTAGTTCTACTCCAGGCTTCACGGATAGCTCTGGTAGAAAATCCAGCACTGGTATGCCAGGAAATGGAGTAAAATGGAAGAACCAATGAGCCTGCATCTACTCCAGTCAAAATCTCAAGCCAGGCAGTATAATATATATAATGTGTAGTACACATTCCTACAGCTGAGATGTTCTATCCCGCAAAAAGTGTAGCTTCATCCAAAATGTTGAAGAGACTGATTTAGGCATAGCACTTGCTAACACTCAACTTGCGTGTTGTGCTGGGGATGCAAACTTTGGCATACTTCCAAGTGAATACATTTAAATAATAAGAACAATATTGAACCTGAGAAGGAAAGAGAATAAAAACTGAATACAGATACAAGTCTTTGTGGAAAAATGTTTTGGAAACCAGAGAAAACAAAAAGAAGCAGGAATCAAATATCTTCCTTTCTCCAGCCCGTGTACTGTCACACATCCAACAGAAAAAGTGTGATATACAACAGGGTTTGTACTACAAAAAGACAGGTAAGACTTTTGTTGCATTCCAATTTTAAATGAGATGCCAGAAGATTTCCTCCCACTGTTCCTCAGTAGCAGGAAATGAGTTGTGTTGTTTTTGCCAGTCATTAGTCATGGCCAGCAATTTTTGTTATTAATGCAGTATAATTTGGCTGTTTTGACAGGGTGCTGTAGGAACTTAAGAATAATTCACAGAGGAATGACTAAATTTTATTTGAAATTAATAGTAGGGTTGACTGAAAAATATTAAGGAGTCATGTTTGGCATAGATAGGAATAAAAACTGATGCAGGGGAATTGTAGAAATAATTTGGAACATGTATATGGATAGATTACATACTGAAGCTAGAAATAGGTGCTGCTTTTGCAGATAGGATTAATTAAAGCTTCCAGAAGGTCCCTTCCTCTTTGTTTCCATTTCAGTGAGTGCATAAAAAAACTCATGAAGAAAATTTTCTCTTCTCTTTCTGCATCAGGAAGGTGCTAAGTGAAGAGAGATAGTTTTAACTTTAAAGAACTGTGAGATAGGGAACTGTGCTGCAGACACAGGAATGAGTGCAGGATGAAAGAAATTGTTGAAAGTTTATTGACCTATGAAATTGTGAGGAACAATATTTTGGGAACAGTTGCAATGAGTAAACCCATACCTCATAGTGATTCAGCCAAGGTTCAGAGATAGAATTCAAGCTCTAGTCCCAGAGGTGCAAAACCTACAGTCTCCTAATACAAATGTAGGTACATTATATGAAGAAAATAATAGTTCTATGACTAGAGGACACTATCCTGATGCTGTTTATTTAATAAAAAATAAATATTTCTTCTCCTGTTAATATCTATTTCAGAACATAATGAAAAGGATTATATGTCTGATCATATTTTCCTTTTGCACAATATTTTCTGATAAGTGACTGAATCCTCAGAAGCTTGATGTGATTAGATTAACACAAGCTTTCATTCGGAAGTGTGAAAAAGCGTAGAATGATTTGTCATTATCCAGTTAACCTCTAAGATGAAGGTTGATTATGATTGCTATTCCGGTGCATATGTGGCATACCTAATCACTGAGCATGTCTATATGAGACTAATTTAAGATTGTAGTCAAGGTTGTCATTCAAAGAAAAATAAAAAAACAAAAATACATTAAAAACACAGCATTTCTTGAGAAAAAGGCATATTGCATTTGAATTAAAAGGAAAGAGCTGATAGGGGACAAGTTCACAAAAGCATAACCTGCCTGGAGATTCTATAGCAATTGGTTAAGCTCTGTAGGGAGTGAAATACATTTTTGACCCGTAAAACAGAATTTCTGCCAGGTGTGAGTAAACTAGTTTCATGATGGAAAAAAAAAAAAAAAAAAAGGCAGTCACAGCCAACTGACTTTTTAACTTAGCAGCAAAAGTTAGAAAATTAAATTTATTTCAGTTATTGCCACATCTTCCTGCAGATTCAGCATGTACATATTTCTACAGGAAAAAAAAAAACAAAACAAAAACTTAAGCAGTGAATTGGCCTGAAATAAAGCAGAAGCAAGAACTGGCCAGCTCCATGTTAGCTGACAATAAGATTCCATTCTCAAAAGTCCAGGTTTGTTTTGTTGTCAAATTAAAAAGCAAAAAGATAAATTAATAAACATTACATAATGGTTGATTATTACCAGAAGAGCAAAACCTGGTATTCACTTGCACTGACTAATTGCTCGATTCTTAAGCCAGTGCTATTGAACTTAATGGAATTTCTCTGGAACTTAATGGAGTGCTTTGATTTGCTGACATCTCTATCTTTGTTATGCCTCTGCTCTCACCAAAAGCCTCCCTGCACATCAAAGCTTATCTGGTTTACTTCTTTTCTTGATGTCAAGACCCAAATTTGTCAAGTCACTGTAAACAAAGCAATTTGCCTGAAGTTATTTGTAACTCCTTTTAAATGTACTGTTCCTCTTAAATTGTTTGTTGTGAAAGACTTGTCATGCCAAAATTTCAGAGTGCAGTAATAATAAAATAAAATTTGTCAAAGATCATAGGCAAATTCTGTTTGAAAGACACTTGTTTAATCTTCTTTAATAGTTTCTTTGGTTTTTTGTTTTCCTTAGTTTCATATGCCTATTCACATCCTCACAGGGCATTAAACTGTCTTTATATTACCTTTTTGTAGCAAAAAACCCACGTACATTTAGATGTGAAAAGGTTTATAATGACATTCCAGATAGGCGAGAATTTAAACATATTACTTACTTTCAACACAGGACTCATCCTATTGATTTCAACCTCTCTGGAAGACTCCTGGAAAATGTTAATGTGTTGTCAATTGTAAAGACAGTTGTCTTTTTTCCTTGTCTTTTAAAATAACCCAAATTATTTCACCTAAGATACATCTACCTGTTAACAACTTTTAGCTATTAGTGCTGACTATTATTGGTAGTGAATACAATTATACTTTCCATTTTTTATAGCAGTGAATTGTAAGAGTTGTTATTTTTAGCAATTATCATTATTTCCATAATTGGGACTGAGGCCTCCTAAGTTCAATAGAATTGTCATCTGCTATCTACAGGCAGATAGAAAAATGACTGAATAAAAACTGTGTGTAGAGTCCCAAGTTCAACAGCCTGTCCTGTCTCTGAGATCATATTCCCTGACTGCTTTTTGAAGTGATATTCCTAGGAAATCACCACACCCACTTTTTCAGCCTGAGAGATGTCAGCTGGCTCCAACACATCCCACTTACAGGATGATTAGCCATGGAGATTAACCACTCTTGAGAGCAAAAGCTTACTCTCCAAAGTAAAGGTTAGGAAGCTATGCACTGTGGTTTAACACCAGCTGACAGCTCAGCCCCACACAGCTCTGCGCTCACCCGCCCTGTCTCAGTGGGATGGGGAAGAGAATCATTAGGGTAAAACCAAAGATTCATGGGTTTTGATAAAGACAGTAGGTAAAATAAAGGATGTGCATACCACCAAAGCAAGATAAGGAATTATTTCACCACTTCCCATGGACAGGCAGGTGTTTAGCCATCCCCAGGAGAGCAGGGCTCCATCATGTGTATCAATGACTTGGGAAGACAAACTCCATCACTCCGAACTTCTTTCCCCAGCTCTTTCTTTTGAGCGCAGCACCATATAGGATGGAATATCCATAGGGTCAGTGGGAGTCAGCTGTCCTGGCTGTGTTCTCTCTTTGTGCACCCCCAGCCTTCTCACTGGCGGGGTGGGCCGAGGAGCAGAAGAGACCTTGATGCTGTGTGAGCCCTGCTCAGCAGTAATGAAAACATCCCTGTGCTATCAACACATTTTCCTGCACAAATCCAAACCACAGTCCCATACCAGCTACTTTTAGGAAAATTAACTCTATCCCAGCCAAAACCACTATGTTTCATCACAGAGAGTAAAGACAAGATCTGCAACCAAAGTAGTGATACTAATAGTGTTATAAGTGCCTTTTTTCTCCCAGTTGGAATAAATGTTTACTGAAAGAGGTAAGAGCTAGGAAGAACCAGAATGAAGTAGAACACAATCAACAGAGGCGTCTGTGTATGGTGAGATTTAAATGGATACCCTCTGAAATACATAATTAAGTTTTAAAAAGTAATTAGGGAGATTGTGTTTGTTTTCTGCATTAATTAGGTTGACTAACATAATACTATTGTATTTTCAGTTGGTTTGTGCTCCCTTTTTAAAAGATTTTATAGGTACCATTGCACAATATAGCCTGCTGAGGAAACCTCCTCTTAATTTATGCCTTATTATTCTCTATTTCAAAACATCTAATTGTAGCATGTATACAAATGTGCCATTAGTACAAATTAATGTAGGTCTATATTTTTATTTGTTGTCAAAAAAAATCAGCTTTTGAATTTATTGTGAGGTTTTTTTTTTCTTTTAAAACTTGTAGAATCATTGATTAGAACCATAGAATAGAACCATGACTTGGGTTGGAAGGGACCTTAAAGATCATCTAGTTCCAACCCCCCTGACATGGGCAGGTACACCTCTCATTTGACCAGGTATAGTTTAAACCAGGGTGTGGTTTTTTCTTTTTAAAATATCCTTTATCCTGCTCCACAATGACAAATCTGTAGAAATGTGTAATTTTGAAGGGTGGAACATCTGTCAAAGTGGGACTTAGCATTATTTTTACTATATCTATTAGGTATAATGTCACTGTCATTTTGCATCAAAGGAATGATTTTTCATTTGTGGAAGAGATATTAATACAGCTTTGGTATATGTCTAAAAGTATACAGCCAGCCCTCATTTATCTTCTGGAATACCATCTGAGTTTTGGAGAGAAAGAAAAAAATAAGGCACTATAATGACTTGTATATATGTCTATAATGAACTACTATGTTCACCAGTGTTATATAGAATGCAAAGATAAAACCTTAATTCTGCAGATTTATCATGTTGACTCTTGTCCTTTTTGGTAGGAGTGGTCATCTTAAAATCTTGAGTGCATTTTAAATTCCATTATCCTTGAGAGACAGAAAAATCCAAATGCCTTTATTTTATGAGGGAGACTAAGTAATGTGTTTAAATGTATTTAGATTAAGATACAAAGAAAGGCATGTTGAGATTTTTTTGAAGCATTTTAATTCAATATGTTTAACCTTAGCAATAAAAAGCTAAGGGTGAGTGGCATGCACATGCCTAATTTTAACAGTGAAATGTACATTTTTAATTCTGAACTAGTCACTTATACAGTCAAACCAGACAAATAGGCATCTGCAGATGGTAATTCATTTGAGCTACCTCCCATTTGCATTTTTGAGAAATTGTCTTTTGTTGATACTCCATTATTAATGAAAGTAGCCCTCATGACTAGATCAGATTTAGAGATAGTGGACACCGAAGTTTCAGTCTGGATGTTCTTCTAAATAATGACTTCTCTTCTTTTTCAGACAATGAGAGCAACAGAATTCTACAGATGACAATTAATCTCAGATAACTGTTTTAAAAGAAGCTTCTGTCACTCTTTGGTCTTTATATAGTAAGGCTGGATAATTAGCTTAAGCTAAATACTAATTTTTTTAATGGCTAAAATTAGGGTATATTAAGTCTACCTAGAGCTACTTATATATAACATTTTCAGGGTCAGGGCTTAATTATCCTGATATGGAAACAGCAAAATTCACACTTCTGCACTGTCAAAAGTTCTATAACAAGATGTGTTTCTTTGAAATTCTTTTCTACTAATAATAAATATCACATGGGCTGCACCTTTTCTACCTGACAAGGTTCCACTCTATTGCTTACTGAAAAACTGCTGAAGAAAACCAGGATCCTTCCAACCAATATGCTTGAAATGACATTGTTAAGTTCATGACGAAGTTTTAAAATAAATTGTTCAATTAAAAAAAAAAAAATCAAAAAAAGAAACCATCTCTCAGGGATGTCAGTGAGAATTTCTGGTCTTTCTTTGAAGATAAAACTACTTGGCTGGCTCATAAATAATGTATGATCTCTGCACTGCGAATTGAAAAAGTTACCAGTTCCTTCAGGAACGCAGTGCAATAGTCAGTGTGATTTAGTATATTAGATCCTTTTTTCAACCTTGGAAACGGAAGTATTTCTCCTTATTTATAGGTAAAAACACTGAATATGTGCATCTCATTTGGGTTTTAGAACAGCGCCTTTAAGGAGTAGTATCTCTCCTGAGGTGACAGAATTTAGAGTTTTACACTTGACTCTTGAGAATGTGGCACCAAAATGTGCAAAAGCTTTAAGAATAGACATAACTAGACTTTCAGTACTACACCTTTTTCCTCTTCAGATGTTTTCAAAGGCTCATATTAAGAGACTTGCATTCAGGAATCCTATTGAACCAGGTTGAATCAGTTGGTGAATTTGTTTCCTGCTTTTCACCTGTCAAGGAAAAATTACTATTGGACTCTTTCTCAAACTATCAAACTTCATATTTGTAAATGAGCTCTTTAGAATAAAGAAAAAACTAATTTTGCTATTTCTACATCACTTTCTTTTCTTCTTCTGTGAATTTGTCTAAACTCTTTTTGTCTAATATCTAGCGTCTCTCATCTAACTTTCTTTTTATTGCTGTACAGCCATCAGTGTTATTTTCATGTGAAATTGCATAGGTTTTATATCATAAGAACTAAATAATCATATCTGCTCACCTTCTGTGTGCCACTCATTTAAAAGTCTGTTACAGAATCTCAGTTTTGTCTTTTCAAGGTTGTGGAGTCCCAGTCTATTGACTCATTCATCACTCCAAAGCTATTCCATTATTTTGACCATTCTTGTTGCCCTTCTCTGTCTTTCTGATTCTATTGTACTTTTTAGGTAGAAGGTCCAGATAAATTTCAAAATCAAGCAAGAAACAGGCAGACAATAGATTCATAGAAAAAACCCCACAAACTTCCCTTATCCTTCCGAGTCAATGATGACATGTAGTTTGCTTTTTTGGCCACTATGGAATACTAACATAATGTTTTGATACATTTTATGCAAACACACCAGTATTGCCTATAAATCAAACAAAACCCTCTGTGTTGTTTTCTATAAATTACAGACTGCCAGCTGTGTGGAAGGGGTTAAACTCAGCCACAGTGTACATATATTTTTATATGTGTGTATATGTATATATATGTATATACATATAGATGTGTATATATGTGTGTGCATACATACATATATATATATTTGATATCATTATCCCAGACTGTTTTTATAGCTAATTAACAAAGCAGACATTCATGAGACATGATTGATCTCACCTACTTAGTTGTAGATTTCATGATAACAAGAATCCTGCCCAGGCTGTACTCACTTCTCCCTGTGTAAGAGAGTGTGCCTGGACAGTCTGTCCTAGAATAGAAATCTCTTGCAGTTAAACACATCTGAACACAAGTCTCACTGCAAAGTTCAGCACCTGACAGGTGCTTTGGATTTTTGCTTTCATGTTTTTCTCTTGGAGTTTCTGGTTTGCTTCTTTTGGACCTCAAATTCATACTTTATTGAATTTCACCAAAGATAGACAAAAATGTTGATATCTGTTATTGATAATCCAGCAAAATTTCATATTATTTTGTTGGGAAAGTAAAATGGTAGTACATACATATTTTTGCTTGTTTATCTGTAATCTCTGAGACAAGCAGAAAAGTGGTAGAATACTGGCAGTGACTCAATAAAAATATTTAAAATTTCCTTTGTCATTTATAACACAGTCTGGTCACATTAAGTAGGAAAAGCATTTAAAAAAAAAGTCTCAGAGACAAAAAAATGTTAAGCAAAATTTTGAATTATAAAGCTCACTTTGTTCCATGATAAGGATGATAATTTTACTCATGATGAAAATCAGTTCTGCCTGTCCCTAAATATGATACAGGTTACAGTTTACAATATTCATTAGCGATCAGACACAGCAAAGTGTTAACCTTGGACCTAAAATGCTATTCAGGTAGAATCATATGAAGTAGAGAAAAATGTCAAATATTTTAATTAAAATGTATTGGGGAACCTATCTCTCTGGATCATAAACACATTTGACAACTTTGATTAAGGCTTTTCTGTGTGAAAATGCCAGCTTTCAGTTTCCTTTACTCTTCATGTGTGCTGCATTTGGAGGTCAAACAAGAGAATTTAGCACTTGAGTGAAATCATCGCTGTTGCACTGTCATCTGGAAGGATGTGACAAAGTGCAGTGACATTTACAAACCCTTTGATTGCCAGGGATGATTAGATGTTCTTGTCAGAGGAACGTGTATTGTTTCTTTGTAGGAAATGTAAAATAGACAATCATCAGATCCTACGTGCTTAGTAGAAAAGAGAATAATAAAAGTGAAATATCTAGTCTAGAAATATCAGAAACCAGGTCCAAGGCACTAACTTGCTTCTCCTGCTTTTTCAATACTTAGAGCCATAAGCAGAGCCTGGAATATTAAGGTGATTATGAAACGGTAAACTATGTATTAATTTCCTTTAAATTTGGTTTATCAAATGCCACTCAAAGATAGATCAAGCCTCATGGATAAATGATAAAACTTTGTTTCAAGTTTAGCTACTTGTATGAGATTTATCTGTCCACAACTTAGCCACTAAAGGCAGCAGAATGCCTATTTACCTGTTCTGGTCACTAGTCAAACATGAATTATTAAAGAGGTATTAGATAAACAATGTGACACAAACTTTCTCTGAATCATTGTCAGGTTCCTAGTGCACATCCTCAAAACGTTTCACTTACTTGTGGGAAAGTTATTTTAAAAAGTATTTGTGCCTTTGGAATAAAGGCCATACCTACCTGTGCTGGCACCTTGGAATTTTCTGCTTGTTTGTCTACAAGGAATACATTATCTCATGGTTGACCTGAGAATTTCAAAGTATATGATGCTCATCTCAAACTGAAAAATAGAGAAGACATATTCCCCCTACCTCACCCCCCTCAAATGTGAAATTAATTTATCTAGCACATGACAGCAGAAATTGTATTTGCATTAAAATATATGGGTATATTACTTTAAATGTAACAATGATACACTTGTATGTGTTTCTCCCTCTGATGAAAGAATTACCAGTGCCAATAATATTCCTAAATATATAAATAGAATCTAGTATCTAAGACAGACAGAATCAATGCACTACAACTATTTTTTAGCTTTCCTTAGAATTAGGAATTTTTTTTCAAAGGATTACAAGCTGCTTTTACATTGTGGGACTAGGTGATGCCATCTGCCTCCTACATGAAGTTATTGTTATTTTGTACTTCTAAGCATCTTACAGCAGCAGCTCTGCAATTACGTGGTGATTAGTGAGTTGTCCAGCTTTAAAAGAACTAGGTTTACAGAAAGCAATGCACCAGTTGCACCTCTGTCCAGATGTTTTGTGCAGATGGTATACTGTTTTCTAGCAAGTATAAATAAATAGGAGACTGTTCATAATTAACAAAAAATTGGAGAAAGAAAATGTGATGCAACTCTTCTTTTGGAAAGACAAAGAAGTAAAGAAAGTTCTACAGCAACTGAATATAATTGAAACCTCTGAAAGCAATGTACATTTCAGACTTTCTACATTTTTCCACTTGGATCTTTTATTTTGTAACATCTGCAAAGTTAATCATTGCAGAGGTTCAAACCTATTTCGTTACAATTTAAGTACAAAGGGTGAGATAATCTGTCATAATTTTACCAATTTCTTTGAAAGAGATGTCTCTCAAGAGACATTATCTGCACCAATATGAAAGAAAAAAATGACAACAGTGATAACAGAAACATTTTTTCCCTTTTGTTATATCACAGAGTGACAGAATCACAGAATGGATGATTTTACCCTAGATGATCCCTCTAACCCAGATGGACTTTCATCCACATTACTTCCCTGGTTTTCGGATTCCAGGCTCTCATACCTGTTGTGTAAGGGCACTTGGGGAGGTGAGGTAGCTCATGAGAGGCTTCACCAGCCACCCTGAGCAGAAAACCATTTGCACTCCCTTCCATGTCAGAGGTCCCCTCCTTCTTCCTGGTGGTGAATGGATGGTGGGTCCATTTGTCTAAAGCATAGTAGAGTGTGGCTCCAGAAGTGTAAGAGTAGGAATGCAGTAAAACAGGAATTTTGCGTTAGGATGTCTATAAGAAATATAGAACGGATGTCTATAAGAAATAGAACTCTCTGAATAGTTAATATATAATTTATAGGCTTAGTTGAGTTTTATTTTGTTTTAATTAATAAATTTTCAAAAGTATAAAGGCATTAAGACAGATGTCATTCTATTGTTTTATTTCTCTGCTTGAGAATATAAGTTTTTCAGGGACCATTTGGAATCTCCTTAGATTTTTTCAACTTTTGCACTTAATGAGATCTTCTTTCTAATTCTTTACAATAATCTCTTCATGTCAATCTTTATGGTTGACTTGGACAAACAAGGTGCTGTTAGTGTCTGAGCCGTAAAGGCCCATGTCATATAAAGCCAGAATTGCTTATCTTAAGTTTGTGTTCAGACAGTTTAAACACCAGCTGCTCACTGCTGTAGGTAATATATAGTTTATTTCTCTTTCAGTCATGATCCCTAGTACTTCTTGGGAAGGCAACCTGAGGAATGGTGGCCATTAATATAAATAAATTCAGAGAAAATATTAGCACAGAAAATTTCCATGCTTGTACCAGAAACATTGGCAAAGCCCTGTGATTTTAAATACCTCCTCAACAGTTTTAATTATAATTAAATCATAGACATATGGGAGATGAATAACTGAATGTCATTTAAGGAAAGAGAAATTTTAGAACCAAAGAAATGGGGAAGTTCTTTCTTAATTGAATGTCACTTTTCTTCTTTCTCCCCTTTTCTTTGCATTCGTACCTGATCCAGTAATGTAACCAATAATTTATTGCTATTTTTTTTTTCTGATATGAAAAATAAAGAGATTCTGACTGTTTAAAAAGCCATTTGTATTTTCTTCATAGTCTGGAATTACAGTAAATTATATTTTCTGGGAATAGAGTCAGGATATCCAAGAAATTAGAACCTGCTTACCAGATTGGAATACCTTCAGGACTTATTGCTTGATCAGCAGTTTCTTGAAAACAATCTACCTGTTACAGATGTATATAAGAGCAAGGATATGGTCTGATTGCCTTTGTTTTTAAAGTGTCATTATTGATTCAGTTCTGAGGAGATTTAAAGTGTGTAGCAATGAGCAGGACAGCTGTGTTGATGACTATAAAGATTAAAAGGAAAGAATCAATATCTGTTTTCAAAACATTGAAGTGTCTAAATAATCTGTTATTTTTATTTTCTAGATTACCTTTTATCATGCTGTACATGAACCAAATGCAAGCCTCAGGTGGATAATTTGCCCCCAGTGAGATTTTTCCAGTATTTTGAAATGTGCTGGTTAACTCTAAGTCCTGTTTATCAAAAAAGCTAATTCAGCTAGATCGTAGCTTAAAATGTTCAAATCTTCATTTTTACAAGTATTTAACATTTAAAACTCAATCCCCGATCTTGCTGAACAAAGAAAATTACTAAAATATTTATGCCATATATCTACTTTAAATACATAATGCTTGTAATTTCCTTCAAAAATATTTGAAATAGTGAATTTTTGAACTCTAATGTCTAATCAGCGTGTTTTCTTCAATGTCTCACATCTGTAGTTCTACTTGGTAATTTATATGAAATATTTAAGGCAATAATAACAGAGTAAATAAGAAGGGTCAGTTGAAATTTAAAATGGTGGGGGGGGAAATGTAATTTTATCTTAAAATAAGGTTAGAGATAAGATTGGTGTTCAAAGAGTGACAAAGCCTACATCTACAGGGACACTGCAACTGCAAAAGAAATGACAAGGGGAGCATGGAGTGAGACGAACTGTTTAGGGAAAGAAAAGAGAACACTGCAACTTTATTAGTGGTAAGTAATTTGGATATTAGAATAAATGTTAAGACTGGGCATGTCCAAAGAAAAGAAGTTTCATTCAGGTTAGGAAGGTAGTTTTGAGGCTGAATTCTTTCTTTAATATCCCTGTAGTTTAAAAAGCTGATGTTTTGATTTTTAGATCACTTTTATTTTAAAACTCATACTTAAAGAACGCTTAGAATTTTTTTCTCAAATCCATTCATTGATATGACTGAAGCTAAGAGCCAAATCTTCTATACTTTGTGTGGGAGCTGAAACTGATGGATTAGGGAGTGTTTAGATGAGACGAATCTCTTACGATGATTTACCTTTGCAGTAACTACTGCAGACTTTTACCCGTATGTTAAAAAATGGATCAATAACCTTGAAGTGAGAGTAGAGCAAGAGCCAGACACATTGGCAGTGTGAGCACCTGACAAGTTTAAAACCATTCTCCATCTCAGTACAAAACACTTGCACATATATCCACACTGCTATATTATTATCACCAGTCCAGTGCTCACCATTCTTTCAAGGTGTCCTTCAACGTGTGGCCAAACTGAAAAGATCTGACAGAACCATAGCTAATTAATTTAATTTATAGGAAAAAATATTTGACTCTGTAATCTTCTTCACTCTTACTGTTGTCTGAAATAGTTGGGTTTTTTTAAACTCATTGTAACAGATAATTCAAATCCTGTTTCCATTGTAGTAAAAGTAGTACTGCCCCTCGTACTCCCCTGTGCTTGGCATTTACTTTCTGTGTGCTACCTACATAATTTACATCATTGTGCATGTCCATATACATCATCCAACAATCAGATATTGACCCAAAAATTACTGAGGTAACACACATTGCAGCATACATTCCTTCTGAGTTTTGTTTCTTTTTTTTGTTGTTGTTGTTTTTCCTATTTAATCTTGTACTGAAAGAAGTCAAAATTAGAGCACGACAAATAAAAGAAGATATTATATGAGACTGTAAACATAGATAACTAAATATAAGTAAACTATTGATCTATTTTTGGCGCAGCTCTTCTACTGGTAGGAATAAACCGTAAACATTTCTCTTTGCAACTTTGAAGTTTGGCATTCTGATAATTCTAAGAATCTTAAGGCTGGGCTTAAATCATAGAGCACAAATCAGGAAAACCATACTTTTTTGACTCATATGTGTTTAGATGTTGGCTCTCTTGTTTCCCTTCTGAGAAAAGATGATTACTGGGACTCAGACCTTTATTATCAGGTATCTGCTTCATTTAGTGGCATTTTGGCCACTAGATTGACCTCAGAAAATTATTTCACTGACTGTTCCTTTGGGGGTCTGCTACACTGCCACTTCAATCAAATATATTTCCAAAGGGAGCATTTGTTGTGAAAAAACAAAAGACAAAGTTACCCATTATATCTAAGAACAAGCTTCTGTGAAACATCATTAAAAGGTGATTATTTTGGGTATGCAAATAAATAACTAATCCCTGCTCGAAGATGTTGAAACTTAAACTGGGTGGATTATTTTCTACTTTTTCTAGACCAAATGAATATTCCTACAAAATGTATTTCTGAAGAGCCTTCCACATTTTTTCACTTTATTGCAAACAGGAAATATGTATGTGAGTTTCCTATATTTGAATTTGGTTCTGATGTATTTTTAATATTTAATACGTAGGTGGAATCCTCATGTATATATAATTAAACTGCCCAAGTATTAATATTAATGGGCTATTCATTTATCCAGAGATAAAGATGATTACAGGTCAGAAGTTATCATTTGACCCAATGGTTATCCAGCTTGACATTGTGATAAATGGGATTTACATAAAGGGGTGGTTCCTTGCTGCTTCTGATAAGTCTTATTATGTTCACTTGTCACTTGCCAAGTATTGAAATAAATGGGAGATGATGTACAATTCAGATAAGGAATATGTGATCAAAGAAACCTAGCTGAAGAAGGAAAAGCAAATACCTCTTAAGTGCATAAATCCTGACCCATCTATGATGAGAAGAGTTATATAGTCTGCATATATGTTATAACGAAATAAAATTATAACACTTATAAAGGATGAGAGAAAAAAAATTTAAAATATTTTTTTAAAAAATGCACTCCTTCAGTTTTCTGTGTTCCAAGGTAAGGATATGGGCTACTGGTAAGGAAGAGATGAATGTCATTCACACACATAAGGCTCTTGCTGAGGACTTTCTATGACTACTTGCAGGGTATAAATTCTTCTTTTTGTTGATTACTATCCAGAGGAGAGAATATATGACCTACTTTTAAATAGCTATTCCTCTTTGCAGCCTAGTAATCTAATCTATGGGATTTAGCAACTTTAAATGAATCAAATAAATCAAATGGACTAAGACACAGAAAGAAATAACAGGAATCAAAGACAAACTTTTATTTCTGAGAACATTCAGATTAGTTATTAAAAAAAAATAAGTTTGTTCCTACTATATGGTTTTCAAACTAGACGGTGGTGCTCTCTTCTTCTAAAGGCTAGGAGTTGGTAGTAGCTGTTGAAATGGGGTTTAATCTTGTTCCCTCAAAACTGTTTCCTCTCTGACCTATAGATTATTCTCATTTTCTCTTCTGCCTTTTGATAGTCATGGGGCATTTTGTACAGAAAATATTTAGCCCTAACCAATCCTTGTGTTCTCCAGAAAACTTTACAATATTATATGTAAGTGTCTCAAAGCCTGATTCAAGACATGGGTGATGAGTAGGAGCATATTGCTTTTCTTAATAGTCTGAGTTTAATCTGTCCAAATAATCTGATTTTACTACTAGATAACATCTAAAAACATATTGGAAAGACATATCATTACTTACACGATTCAAAAATAAATTTGGATCAATGGGATTTATCAAAGATCCTGATAGATGAATGTGTTATCCCTGTTTTGTAAGACTGGCATAAATCATAAAATTACTAGGATTTCTGTAAAGCATTTGCTATGCAGTTACAAGGAGGTTATTACTCAGACCAAAGAAGACTATATTTTTTACATATTTTCCTTTTCTGTTGTGTGCTGATAAGCCATGGCTGGAAATTACTGCAGGAAAGAAAGGTCTGTATAGGATAGTCAAATACAGAATCAATTTCACATCAGTACTAACGTTTTGTAAAAAGGACAACTAAATGGTTCTAGAAATACATTTTCAGTAAAGATATCACTAACACTATTGCAGAAGGTCCTGACAGTATAGAATACTTCATGTAATTCTGAATTCGCATTTTACCGTTATTAACTACATATTAACACATTCCACCATGGGCAAAACCTACACATAGTAAGTTAGTTTGGACCTAGTTAAGAAAATCACATTTGGGATGGAAAGTATTGGCACTAAAAGAGCAAACAACAGCCACAGGGCTGCTTCACCTGCTGTATGTTGAGGCAACATTAAGTTCTCACGTAAACTTCACAGAAATCTGAAGCCTGGGAGGATGCTTCCTGATGGAAGTAAAAGGAGTGTCCCAGCTTCCACAAAACAGAAAGGGGTACATGTTCCTTGAGACAGGAAAAAAAAAAAAGAATGGAAAATGCTATTAGTCTGTGATCACAGGATCATACAATGATAGAATGCCTTGGGTTGGAAGGCACCTTAAATGTCATCTAGCTCAAACCCCCCTGCTGCGGGCAGGGACACCTTTCTCGAGACCAGGGACTCAAAGCCCCATCCCACCCGGCCTTGAACACTTCCAGAGACAGGGTATCCATGAGGGCCAAACATGTCCTGGGGTGCACTGGGTCCAGCATTGCCAGCTGGTCAAGTGAATGGTTGTCCTGTTCTACTCAGGTGTGATGAGTTCAGGCTATCAGTGAAATTATTTCTATCTTAAAAGAGGTCCTGTGTCCTGTGAATTTCACAAAGTTTTGAAAAGGTATAAACTTATCTACTTAAAAAAAAAATTGTTTCTAAAATCAATCACTTGGTCTGTTTGTCATAGTAGAGACAAAAGTCTAGATTTTGCACTGTATACCTCTTCAGTAAAATATTATTCCTTTCACAATTTTAGACTGATTATATATGTATTATATATACATTATATATACGTACTTTGTTTACTATTTCATTAATTTTGCTATTAATACAATTATATGTACACTTGCTTTGCTTCTTCACTCTTCTAGCAGGTTTTCATCTCTACTTCGTATGCAGTTATTACATGAATAATGCAGAAGCAATTTTTTTGGTGTGATATCTTGACAAAAATGAGTTTGTTCAACTGTAGTAACAACACAGTGCTTGCAGTCAGTAATTTCATAAGAGACTTTTATTGCTACCAGAGGAAAGAGAAGTGGATAATCAGTACCCTAAGGGAAATATATTAGCGCTATAATTCAATTCCTAAGTGACCTGGCAATTAATAACCAATAATAATGAGGGCCAAAGAGCAAAAGAATAAGATATGCTGTAAATTATTTCATGAACAGTCTGTGTGAGAAAGGGTACAGTTGTCAGGCATCTTATAAGCCAACAGAGAATTCTTTAATACTCCTATGTCTGTACGTGAACTCTGCTGTATGAAAAAAATATAGTCTTCATCTTCTAATGATGATAAAATGATTACATAAATAATGTTAAATAATTTTTCATGGCTGAAATATGCAAAGCTCAGCAGTTTAAGCAAAGCAGGGTTCACTAACACCTACATTTGTAGAAAGTATGGTATGCCTTAGGGATAGAAGTATGAAACCAGCTAGATAATCATGCAATTTAATACACGGTAAAGGAAAAAAACAAGAAATAATCACTGTCAACACAAGTACAGAATGATATAGAGTAACAGAAAAGTATTATAAAGGGAAAAATTGAGCTAACATTGGGAAAACAGATGTTCCTAAAAACGTGTGGTTTATTGTTGTTCTTAGATTTTCATTTTTTTTTCCCTGTTGCTTTTTAAGCTCAGTCTTAAATATGTAATCATAAGATATAAGATTGTCTTATTACCGCGCTCATCCTGACATGTAAATATTCATACAAAACCAATTATCAATGGAGTCAAGCTGCTTATCCATTGGAAAACAGACAAAACAAATATAGAAAAATATTTTTAAAAGCCACAGCCAGAAACCTCTACACAGAATCCTTTAGGCTGGAAAAGACCTTTAATATCATTCGGTCCAGTTGTAAATCTAGCAGTGTCACAGCATGAAGACTGTCTAAAAAATACAGAACTATTTACTTCTGATAGCACAAAACCTGCAGGTTTTTTCCATAAGAATGTATAAAAAATGTAATTAAATAAATTATATACAGAAATAGTAGAGTATAAAATAAGCCTCAGCTTTACAATGTCAAAAGAAAAAAAATGGCATTAAAAACAGGAATCATTTAAGTAATGCTGATATGAAGCAAACAAGAACACTCAGCATTCTGTAAAAATTTTCCATGTACTTGAAATCAAGGAATTTTTTAAATTGTGATTATACAGAACGAAGACGTTTAATTGGGAAAATTATGTCTTTATGCAGGCATTTAACATAAATCCCGAGCAACATAAATATCAAAAAACAGAGTTCACTTATACCAAGGAAATGTTTCTTTACTGGGCAACATACTTAGACAGGGGAGCTCAATTTCTCTGTACAGTTAAATTGTTAAAAGAGCCTATGGCATAATTCTGGTTTAAATCACTTCCTACTCTTCTGAGCACTTCCTTCTCATGGATTGAAATTCAGTATAGGGCAAAGACAGTGCCAATACACAGTCTGGAAGTAAGCCCATGCAGTCTGCTTTCAAAGACAGCTGAAGACTCATGATTATTTGGCTTGCTGCTAGAGATTCAGCCAATAAGTTTATTCTGAGGACTTACATAAAAATGAAGATGAAATTTTCCACCTTTTCCCAAAAGAATTATTGCATTGCAAAAACTTTTTTTTGCTTGAAAATGTGTGTGAAGGCATGTCCTATTTGCTTCCTCCCTGCTAATTAAATAATCAGTTTTATGAATACTAGAATGGTTTTTACTTCAAATGTCTTGTTATTATGATAACCAAATGTTTGTGTGGCATTTTAGAACTTTGATCTGAATGGGTCCAATGGTTTTAATGCAAATTGTGTGCTTTTTTTCCTTACTCCCTGCTGTGGTTTAATCCCAGCCAGCAACCAAGTGAGCTGCTCTCTCACTCCCCCACCAGCAGGATCAGGGAGAGAATCAGAAGGGTAAAAGCTAGAAAACTCATGGATTGAGATGCAGACAGTTTAATAGGGAAAGAAAAAGCCATGCACACAAGCAAAGCAAACCAAGGAATTAATTCACTGTTTCTCAAGGTCTGGCAGCTGTTCAGCCATCTCCAGGAGAGCAGGGTCCCATCACACATAACAGTGACTTGGGAAGACAAACTCCATCACTCCAAGCATCCCCCCTTCCTCCTTTTCCCCCCACTTTATATACTGAGCATAATATCCTATGGTCTGGAATATCCCTTCAGTCAGTTTGGGTCACCTGTCCCAGCTCTGTCTTCTCCCAACTTCCCATTTGCCCCCAGCCCCCTTGACAAAGTGACAGTAAAAAAGTAGAAAAGGCCTTGGATCTTTCCCTGCTCGGCAATAACAAAAACATCTCTATATTATCAACATTGTTTTCAGGATAAATAAGAAACATAGCCCTATACCAGCCACTGTGAAGAAAATTAACTCTACCCCAGCCTAAGACCTCAAGACCACAATTTGGAACTTAGTCATTGTGAACAATATTTTGAAGATGAGCAAGGCTTGAGTTATATCATAATTAATTTTACTGTTTAGAAAAGTGGTGGCTATTCTCCATTAGCATGTTATTTCTGCCCTTCTACTTTAATCATGTACCTCTAAATTTCTGCAATGACAAGTGTATGGAAAAAAACTAATATACCTGAAATAGCTTAATCTTCTTTTACATTCACAATAATAAAATTAAATTGCTCATGTTGCTTTTCAGACATTGGATGTTATAAAGCATTTTACAAAGTAATGAATTAAAATGTTGGTAGTGCTGTGCCCTGTAGGCAAATAGGGCTTCTATTGTGTTACAACAATTGTTCACACACAGATGTAGAATTGCAACCTGATTTTATAATCAGAGCATGAATGGAGAGGACACTGAGGTTATTCTCTACTCATTTTGTGCAGTTCCAAAAACTATAAAAATTTTTACCTAAGTAGACAAAGACACACGAGGCAAAAAGAACAGCTATAGATGAAGAAACATCATACATTTTGCTGATTTATACCATCAGAACTAGTTAACCTAAAGCCTTTGCTGGAATTGTGTTTTGTCAATATGAAAAAATTGTGTAGTCACAGAGAAAAAATGTTCAACAGTATTCACATTTTGTTTGCAAATTGCCATATCTAAATTTATCAGAATTATAAAGAAACTATTGTAAGTGAAGTATATGAATTAAGTGCTAATGTGGATCTGAATAAATAATTTATTCAGTGCCCCCTTTGGCCAGATTTCTCATGTTAATTCCATCTGATCCTTTTCTGACTATGTCTCAGTTGGTTTTTTTTTTCTTTCTACTGTGAGTTGAAATATTTCTCCTGCTAAATCATTTGATTGAGAAGTGATTTACATAAGAAACTCAACATATTTTTTTTTGTTAAACAGGATATTTAAGTCCAGATTTAAAAGGAAGGCCCTGCAGAAAGGGGAAGTAGCGGTTAACTGAAGGTGTCCCTGACCAGTCTGCTACAGAAAGGCTTTTTAAATTATATTTATCTATCTGATTATTTCTTCTTCCTAATGTAATAATTTTGAACTAGGTCAGTCACAAACTAGCTTTACAGCCTTAGTTTTACAGTTTTGCAATACCATTTTACCTCACTCCTGCTCAAAGCAGGGTCAACCCAAGCAGTTTGTTCGGGAGAATTTTCTTTTGAGTTTTGAAAACCTCCGTGGGTGGAGACACCAAAACTTCACTTGCAGACAGTTTCAGTGTTCAATCACCCACATAATAAAACATTTTTTTTTAATATGGGGTAATGAAGGTCACTGGAGAAGACAGGAGATAATAGAGAATCTACAGAAAGCCTATTACACAGAAAAATTAGTATAAGGGATAATTAAAAATTGAAATAGAGATGGGGATGTCTAGCAGTCTTGAGATGAAAGTGGCAATACTACAGTAAGGTGGTACTTAATATGAAAATAATAAACAAGAAGAAATTAACCTTTAATTCTTAATACTCCTGACCAACACAGTAAAGGAATGTTTTTCCTTAAAATTGATTGAAATAAAAAATTATGTTTGGGAAATTTTCCAGATGTTACGAAATGGAATAGTTTGGATTTTTTAGTCTGCTTTATTTATATCCCCAGATAGTGTCGGTATCAAAGTTTCATTTTCTGGTGTGATACGGTTAACTTTATGACTTCTGCAGGTGGATCTCTGCATCCCTGAGGACCATCATGGGCTGCAGGGGCACAGCTGCCTCACCGTGGGCTGCACCAGAGGCTGCAGGGGAATCTCAACTCCGGCACCTGGGGCATCTGCTGCCTCTCCTTCTGCACTGACCTTGGGGTCTGCAGGGTTGTTGCTTTCACATATTCTCTCTCCTCTCTCCACTTCTCCTTCTGCAGCAGTTTTTTTCTCCCTAGCTCTGTTATGTCAGAGGTGCTGCCACAGCTGATGATGGGCTCATCCTTGGCCAGCTGTGGGTCTGTCCTGAAGCTGCTGGGCATTGTCTGTGCCTGAGATGGGGGCAGCTTCAGGCAGCTTCTCACAGCAACCACTCCTGTAGCCTCCAAAGCCTTGCCATGCAAACACAAAAAATGCATTTTGAGACAAATGCCAGGCTTTTGCCAAAATCTTATGAGATTAACACAGAAAGTGGTGTCAATAAAGGAAATGATGGAAAAGGACATTCAAAGGGTACAGAATCTGCTCATTAGAGAAGAACATCGCTTTTCTATAGTTATAGACCTATCAGATTATACATCAGATTATCCAAATAATTTGCAATTAATAAATTTTTTATTGAATACATTAAGCCAATTATAATTGCAATAATTGCATAATAATAACCTAAATGTTAGGTAGTTATTCTGAAAAATGCAGAGGAAAATAAAACAATAAAACATCAAAACAGTTATTCCTGTAAGGTCCAGAAGTGATCTGCACCTATATAGTAATGTGATATATTTGCTAATAATTACTTTGCAGCTTTTTTTTTATTGTTAGCTAGCTGTGGGGATTGCACTTGAATTGAGAAAATTGAAACCCCATGCACTGAATGAGTATAATAGACTGCTCTGTGTGTAAATTATATTTATTTGGCTGCAGCCAGCAAGATAAAATGCTTAATCTAAAAAACTAATAATCACAAAACAGAAATTCATCACTATAACTCATTTCTGTGGTACATGTTACAAATTAAAAAATAAACACCTGAGGAAACTATATATAAAGGATCCCAGAGGCCCTTAAACCATTCAAAGTGGATCATAATTTAAAGTCTGAACTATGGTAATATTACTTTATTGATGGATTGTGCTCATAAATTGTGACGGTGCAGATAAATTACATTTTTTAAAAAATCAGAAGCAAATAATAGAAATATATTTTTAATGGTGCTATTGAAATTCAGTTCTTAAGTTTCATAATTTTGTGTTTGTCTTCCTCGTGGAAAGGTTTCACAACACAATTAAACAATCATTAGTCATCTTAATTGATGTAGGTGTTTATCCTGCTTTCACTGAAATTAGAAGCAAAATTTTATATTCTTAATAGTAAAAGTATTGTTTCCATTGGATGGAAACATGCTGGATTTAAAATAAGATACAGATTTTAGAATGCAAAGATTGCACTTTTTAAAATCATACAATAGAATCGTAGAATCTTTTAGGTTGGAGAAGATCCCTAAGGTCATTGAGTCCAACTACTAACCCAGCATAGCCAGGTCCACCACTTAACCACATCCCCAAGTGGCACATCAATACGTCTTTTGAATATCTCCAGAGATGGTGGCTCCAGCACTTTCCTGAGCAGCCTGTTCCAATATTTGAACTATTCTCTCTGTGAACATTTTCCTAATGTCCAGTCTAACTTCCCCCTGCCACAGCTTGAGACTATGTCCTCTTGCCCTGTCACTTTTTTGCCCGGAAGAAGAGACCAACCCCCATCGGGCTACAACCTCATTTCAGGGAGCTGTAGAGAGTGATAAGGTCTCCCCCAAGCCTCCTTTTCCTGACTTGTGCTCCAGATTCTTCACCAGTTCCATTGCCCTTCTCTGGACAAGCACCAGTACTTCTGTGTCTTTCTTGTAGTGAGGGGCCCAAAACTGAACCCAGGATTTGAGGTGCAGCTCCACTAGTATCAAGTACAGGGGGAAAATCATTGTCCTTGTTCTGCTGACCACACTATTTCTCATACATTTGCCTTCTTGGGTATTTAGCCAGATGCTGGCTCGTGTTCAGCTGGTATTTCTTCTACTGAGTGAAAAAAAACCATTGCTATATCTATACAGAGAGTTATCAGGAAAATTAATGCTCAGTTTAAAATTAATTAGTCATTTATGTTGATTCTCATACTGATGAATAAAATAATCTTTATTTTCTGAATTAAGCTAGAGTGGTCAAAGACTCCATTAAATTTGAAGACCCCTATCCTAGATCAAATTTATTTGTCTTGGGCATGCTCCTGCAGACAAACTGCATGACAGTTTGTGCAGAGCATATAAAATTTCATTATTGTCTAGTTGTAATGAACAGAAAATATACTATCAGTTTCCTGGTGAAAGTTAGAACAGATATCGATCTATTGATTTATTTGTTAAGCTAACTTACAAATTTTTCCACTCTGTCAAGCATTGGGACCTATACAACCAGTCCAAAAATAATAAATTAAACTATATCACTTTTCAATTTAGGCTTTCTTTAGGAAATCTTATCCACTGAAAATGTTGTCAATTTGTTCAATGCACTTCTTGGCCCTCAAAATTAGGATATCGACCAAGTAGAATGGTATAAACATAATCTTCAAAGGTCCTTTGAACTTCCCTTTTTCCTTGAAAATAAGTGAGAAAAAATTCATTTTACACTAAGTCAGTCTTTTCCTGCCTATTTTAGCTATGAAAATAAATGGTAGTGGGGGACAGAGTGAGACCATAAAAAAAAAAAGGTAGCTTCAAATTTAATAGCTATACTTGGTAGTGTCAGTTAGGCCAAATCTTACAAACATTTCCACTCTTGTTATTACATAGGAATAGTTATGTTAAATTTGATTCTATAAATCATGACTCAGGAATATTAAAGTCTTAAATAATCACAGTCTTCAATTCCTTTGTTACAGAGCTTCTAAAATCAAAAAAAAGGATCTTGTTGATGTTAATAAGCAGAAGAGTACCACAGCAATGGCAAATTAAATATAATTTAGAGGTGATTGGGAAGAGTCATAGTTAATTGATGGTCAAGATCAAATTTAAAGAAATTAAAAGCTGTGTTATGTCTATTACACCTGACATATTCTGATCTGGTTGAGAAAAAACGGTAACTCTTACCTTTGTCTGCATTAGTAATATTCAAATACACAATTAAAACATTCATAAGCATTTATCAGTTTTCAGATATATGTGTACTCTGTGAAATATAAACCAAGATTCTTTCACATGATGGGAGACAATATAATCTTAAATGATCATGCACTCAGATTTTTACATGCCGATAATGACCGATTAATCAGTCTTCAGAAAATCAATTTCCAGTTGTCATGCTAGAAGTAGCTTAAAAATTATCATATCTATAAAGGGTGGGAATGAAGCTCTCAATTCTACTCATGTTTTTTACATTAAGTAGTTTTTGGATAAAAACACCAAGATTCAATCTAGGAAAGGAATATATCTCATCCTTGATGCTTGTCCTTAAAATTCTTCCTCATTAAAATAATTTTTTAAAAAGCAATTTTCTTTTTTTCTTTAAAACAGATGAAAGTGCATCAGTTTTTGGTTTTTTTTTTTTTTTAATTCATGACTCTAACTAGCTATAGTTAGAACATATGTTAGCTTTTTGAAAACTACATACTTGGTCAGAAATCACTTAACTTTAGCTGAGTTAAAAGAAATAAAAGTAAAAATCTGAGCTTTTCAGCTTTACTGGAAATATTTTATATATCCATCTTGGACAACATATCCATCACATGTGGTTATGAATGTCAGGAATCTGTATGTGTTTAAACTTCATTTG
The DNA here is from genome assembly GCA_013398115.1 of Falcunculus frontatus. NCBI lineage: Eukaryota > Metazoa > Chordata > Aves > Passeriformes > Falcunculus > Falcunculus frontatus. The sequence continues at coordinate 746,590 of VZRV01008672.1, forward strand.
AAACTAACAAAAATTCATGCCTTTATTATTGGACTTCATAGAGATTTAAGCTAACTCAAAAATAATGGCATGAAAATTATTTCAAGAAATGAATGGATGTGAATCCAAGAGGTAATGAGTATTATGTTGATTGTAAACATTACTATTTGTAATATATTTATAATATATTCATACATATATATATATATATTCAAAATATATTCCACATGAATTTAATCTTACTGGCAAAATATGCTGCATTTCTTTAAGGTGATGGCAAGAATACTGTAGATCACTACCAAGGACGTTACAGTTTTCTGGGCTCAATCATGTATATATGTGAATGCTATTTAGTGAGTTGGAAATGCCAGTAGATTATTTGTTTGGTTATTATTTACTGAAATGGTGAATTTCTCGATTGAAAGAGCCCAAATATAACCACCTGGTCATATTCACCATCTGCTCCCAAATAAGTTGGCAGTCTAAGGAGGCTTACACGTAAAATACTCCATCAGAATAGAAGACTTTTATACAAGGATTGTAATAATCCTAATTTAGAATAGAGATCAAAGTCTATGTTTTGTCATGGGAGAAGGTGCTTGAACTGCCCTTGTCATGTAATGCAAGTCAGGTAAAAGCAGCAATAAGAAAATGGAGTTTCAAACATTTGTCTAAAACGAATGATAATACAGATAGTTGTGTTACTAAATTTTGATTTAAATTTGGCCTTTATGGAAATTTGGTGTAAAAGATGGTGCTTTATAAATTTGTCCTTTTGTGTTTTATGTATAATTTGAAAAGACAGTACAAAACAACTTTTTTTTTCTCATTACTAGATGTAACTAATTATGAACTACAAATGTGTTTTAGATCAGAAAATTAATTTACAGAATTTTTTCCAGGTCTCTTAAATAAGATAGAAAACGAAAAATCATCAAAATTACTCTATCTGAAAATTATCTTTTTGCTTCTGTGTATACTTACATATGAATTTGTATTGAATACATATGTCTTTATATTGAATGGAGGCATTCATTATTCAAGAAAGAAGTACATTTTCATTTATAACTCACTTTGTAGAAGAAGGTCAAATGGAAAGGGTGTTTTATATCTGTTAAGTATGGTCTTTTATTTATGTCTTAATCCAGTTATTGATGTTTTGTCTATCAGAATGTAAGTACATGAGGCAAACTGCGATATAGCTGAAGTATTTTGCTGGAAATTCTTATACTCGGTGAAAATTCTGGCTGGTCCATATATTTTCAGTCATATGAGCAAAAAAAGTGGGGCAAATGAGGGTTTGGAAAACAGAAGTGAGGTTTATTGCAGGAAGTTAGTTTATTACATGAAAACAGCCACTCTATTATATGAACACAAATTTATAGACTACATAGTTTCAGGAATAAACCAAACAATTTATACTATCTCTAATAACACTGAAATAATAAAAAAAAATTTGTTAATTATAGATTTACACTAATGATTGTCATGATTTTTTGAATGGACAAGAATGGCTCTCAGGATTTGAAATTTACGTCATGTAGTGGTCATGGAGGAATATTGTATAAGTTGACAACAGAGAAGTGTATTTCTCATAAAGTGACTTAGTTAAAAAGCACAATTAAAAATTAAAACTGCTAAGAACAGTAATTGCTTCACTAAAATGGGAGTGACTATGCCAAGGAAATTGAGTAATGTTAATAAGGAAGTAATTACTGAACCGTGATAAACTTACTGAGATCTAGGCAGTGTTCCTGAAAATCTTTTTGGGTTGAATGACTGAGTTGACTGATTCTGTAGCTTATATTTTTGCTTTGTTCAAACTGGATGATTAATATTTTAATTTTCAAGGATTTTAATTCCCTTCTGATTCTCTCGCTGTTACTTCTTCATACTGAAATGAGTCAAGTCAAGCCATTTAAAACACTTTTTTTGTAAATGAAGTTTACCCAAAGGATCCGATTTTTAGTCAATCTTCACTCAAAATACCTAAAAAATATAACCTGAAATTTCATTTATTTTCAATAGACACTCCTGAAATATTTCAGTTTTGACATCACTATTAAAATTAAATTTTAAAAACTTTATTCTGTATCCAATCTTTTCATTTTTTCTTGGCAGAATAGTCCTCGATTATTTTCTAGGGTAAAAAATGAACCAAAAAGGAAATAATAGTTCAAGACAGAAGATTCTGAACAGAAAAATGAATATGTTTAAACAATAGTTTGATGTTTTTCTAACAGAAATCATAAAGAATTTCAATCCATTTCTAGTAAAAAAAAATTGCATTAACTCAAAATTTAATTTTTCAGCATATAATATTTTCAACTACAAAGCTTTGTCAGGCCTTACCTACCCGAGAATTTACCTGCTGCATCACTGACTTTTGCTGATCCACCAACTACTTGCAAGTATTGTTGCTGTTGCTCTCTCAAAAAGGGATTCAGGCTCCTAGATACAGTAACACTTTCTAGTAGACACTGTCCCAAAACCAGGGTGCCCTCATCTAACCTCTCTCTTCAACATTTTTCCTACTCTTTGTTGCTGCTTCCACTTACAGAACACATGCCTTTATAACGTCTCCAAAAAAGCTGGACATGTTTTATAGTTATATGAGAAAGGCATTTCTCTGTTTTGATGGAGAGAGAATATTGATCTCTTCTATTTCCTCGTTTATTTAAAAGAAAATAAATTAAGCTAGAGAGCTTTCCAGCTCAGCTGAGAACACAGAAAGGGGAAGAAGTGGCTGCAGAAATAAGAGGGATCTTGGCAGTTCTTGATATGGATTCACAATGTGAAAGCAATTATTAAGACACATCAGAAGAACTCATTTTTTTCATAGCCAGGCAACATCTACGCTCTTTGTTGAGCTCATAAGGCTGTTGTTGACTCAAAGAGTTAATCCTATTTTTTCATAAAAGACTCTGCTACATAATGCCAATGTAACTGCATACTCAGTTCCATTTCTGTTTCCTAATTACTTTTCCCACCCCATCCTTTTGCAGCCCACACATCACTACTTCTATGAGAGAGGTCACTGCATGTCCAGCAGCTCCCAAATTACCTCTTCTGTTAGGACAGTGGAAGCCTGAGAGTCATGCTCTTGACCAATGTCAGTTCATCGATATGGCACCTGCTGTTTGCAAATCCAAAATGGTGACTGGTAACTAACAAGCATCTCTTCATCCTCTACACTTTAAACCATAAATTGCTTCAAATTAATTTGTTCTGTTTTGCCATCCATTTTGCACTCTGCATTTTGTTTTTAATAGAGCCTTACATGGTTCACTGCTCACTGTGGAAGTGTAATCATATTTTTTGGCCCTTCAGAGTAAGTTAGTATCAATGACAAAAAGACCAGAGCTGGAAAAAACCTCCAGAGCTGCCAAATGCAGTTTTTGGATCCCAAAGGCTGCAGGGCTGGGATTTAAAATACAGCTGAATCTGGATTCCCAGCTTCAGGCCAGTGGCTGCCAGAGGCTGCACTGTGAGAGCTCAATGACATCAGGGGAAAGAAGGAAATAGGAAAAAAATTATAGGTGCTTATTTTAATGACTTGCATCTGCTATCTATGAAATTTTCCAGTGCAGGAAAAGAGCTGTCAAAAATTTACATAAAATATTCAGCCAGAATATCTCTTATGATTTTTCACTTCTGGTTCACACAGATTAGTGAACTAGACTCAGCTGGCACAGGTAGTAGCCATAGCTTTACTTGCTCTTCTTCTCCTGTTCTTTCTTTATGTGCCCCTTTTGCTTTTGCAAATACTGAAAAGGATTGAGACTTAGTAAAGAAGAGTGATTTAAGTCCGTTCCTCCATGAAAAACTTATTCCCTGGCCATCTGGTAGCTCCTTAGGTGGTAACTAAAGATGTTCTGGTGATAGATGAGGTTGCATTTGTGAACTTTATGAGCCATGGTAATAAGAATCTCTAAGTATTCTGCCAAGTAACAGTGGCACAAAGGCTCCATTAATCTTGTCTACACCAGCACCACAGTAATACACAGCTGTGTCCCTGTCGTGCTCCAGGAAGGTGATCTGAGCTGGGCCACCATGCATTTTGCTAGGCCACCTGACAGTGGTGGTAGCTATCCACAGACACAAAACATATCCTATAAAATGGTGGAGTACCACCCCTTTTAGTTGCTGAAGCGTAACTGCTGGGTAGTCTGGATAGGTTATGTCTGTGTCATCAGTATTGCCAAAGCAGCTGAGAGGTTCACTTGGGCAAAGCCTGATATGATTGCACACATCACTACTAAAGGGTATCATTGACCAGGAACAGCGAAGGTTACCTTCCAAACGGTTTTCAGTCCTCCAACTGACTATTGGCAGAGCAATGGTAGTTGATGTTGCAAACTTCCAGATGAACCAATTAAGCTGTCCTCTTGACAGTGAGTCTTATTGCTATACCGGTCCTTTTCCATTTTCTTAGGCACAGAACACAACTTTTCTTATCCTAAAATTTTTCTCCTGCTTACAGTTTCCCCACATTTTACCTAGTGACCCCGTGCAAAGAGGCATCATTGCTCTAACAAACCAGATACTGGAGCAAAATGGTAGCTGTTCAGTTTCATTTTCACCATTTTCCCCCCTTCTTTTTAACAAGTACCGATCTGCCAATTTGGACTAGTGTAAATTAGTCTGCATCTGTACCTTGGCTCTGAACAGCTAAGCTCAGGTATAGTGCAGAGTTTCTTCTTAGGCCAGTGCCACTGACGGATGCTGCTTGTTGCTATTGCTGCTGACATGGTTGCCCAAGGCAGAAGATAAAAACATCATAATGCTCCAACTTTTCCCCAATGCATAATAACTGCACTGGTAGATTTGTCCCACTTTGGGATAAAAGGACTCATTTTTACAGGGGTTGATCTGACGGCCGGAGCAGACACAGGACACTCTCAAACTGGTGGTATAGAATGTCTGTCATAACAAACCCCACAGGAAAAGCAGGAACGCAATGCAATGAATACAATGAATACAGTGCAATGCGAGAAGCGAGGCAGCGTATCTGTGATGCCCACTCACAGAATGGGCTGCTCTACTTTTTCACCAGTCCATTTCTTCCTACTTGGAACAGTCATGTACCCATGCTGTTTACAGTCTCAGTTTCAAAAATCTGATGATCATTTATCCAGTACCAATTATAATCAAACCAAAGCTTTGTTCTTACCACAGGTTTTGTAGCTTTGTCTGGTACCAAACATAACTCCTTCCATCCTTCTCGTGTTTCCTTTTATGTATCCTCACAGGTTGGTCCTGGTTTCAATTTCAGTTCCTGAATGTCTAATCTTTTTAAGGAATACTCACTATATTTACGACTTACTTTGTTCTTGTGGTAGAACAGAAACTTTTTTATGACTTACTTTGTTCTTAAGGTAGAACAGAACTTCTTTAAATGAAACTTTCTTTTTTTGTGTTTCAGAAAGTCTATATTCTGTGATATGCTTTCATTTCCATACAGATTTGATAGGGTTCAAAACTGTGTTTCAAAAAAGTCAAAAGAATCACGGTTTATATGTATAAATTTTTAAGGTCTCAAAGCACTCATTTAAAATTTGAATTGTTCTGAATTTGTTAAAACTCATGTTTAAACTTAATCGATCATTAACAAAGTCATTCAATTTTCTTCCTAACAGTCTTATGAGATGTGGCTCTTCTGAATTTTTTGAGTAAGTCAGATATTGCTAGGTAAGAATTTCGTTCTTATGTACACTCTAAACCTAACCTCTTTCCTTTCAAAGGCATTCCACCCTGTCTCATCACTATCTGCCTGCGTAAAACTTGCTTTCTTCTTTTTTTTCTTCTCTAGCCTGAATAAACCCAGGTGTCTCAGTCTGGCTTCATAAGAGAGGTGCTCCATTCCTCTGATTATCTTTGTGTCCCTCCTCTGATCTCACTCCAACAGGTCCATGTCCTTCCTGTGCTGAGGACCCCAGAGCTGGATGCAGCACTGCAGGTGGGATCTCACCAGAGTGAAGTACAGGGGCAGAATCCCCTCCCATGCCCTGCTGCTCACTGGGCTTTGGATGCAGCCAAGGAGGCGATTGGCATTCTGGGCTGTGAGTGCACACTGTAGGCTCATGTCCAGCTTTTCATCCATGAGAACCCCCAAACCCTTCTCAGCTGGGCTGCTCTCAATCCCTTGATTTCCCAACCTGTACCGAACCTCACAAAGTTAATACAGGCCCACTTCTTGAACTTTTACAGGTTCCTCTGGATGGCACCATCCTTCTGTTCTTCATCCTCACCACTTGGCTTCATGTCATCTGCAAACTTGCCAAGGTTGCAGTCGATCCCACTGTCTGTGTCACTGATGAAGATATTAAACAGTACTGGTCCACATATGGACCCCTGAGGGACACCACTCATCACTTACCTGTGTCTGGTCAAAAGCATTGATTGCACTTGAGTTTTCCCTCTGTGTGGCAGGTTGAATGACTCTTCTGGCACTGGGACGACCCCAAATCAGCATATGGTTCTGGAGGTGCAGGTAACAAAGCTCTAAATTATTCAAAAGTTTTACAGAATAAATTGTAGAGGTACCTTCACATCTCACACAAACATGGGTAAATCTTAGCTGTGTGTGGGATACATCATTGCTTTGGGGATTTTCAAGAAAATACTAGTAAGTATGGATAATTTTTTTTCTGCTGAGGAAGTATTTAACATTTGAAAGTCTTGGCTGTGTAGCAGTATGGACTATCAGAGGGAAAATTTTCAAGACTTACCTTCATTAGCAGTTTTTAAATACATGCTACTGTTCATAAAACTGTTTATACCATTATTTTCTAGACCAGTGAAGTTATGTACAATGTTTACAAAAAACTGTCAAAAGACAAAATGAAGCACACAAAATGTTTTCCTCTTGATGCAGGCCTTTGGACTGTATTTTTGAGTGGTATTTTTTTCCACCCAAAATGATGCAGATCAAAAAAGACGCAGAACTCATCACTAGCTTAAAATATTTGACCTCATTGTGTTATACTAGGCCACTAAAAGGTGAAAGGTTTCTACCATTCTCCTTTACCCTGTAGCCTCAGTAGGCATATGAACACACAGTAGTTCAGATATCTTTTAGAGAAGTAATATTGACGTATATATTAACCAAGAGCAGATTTGGCTTTTTTACTTTTAAATCCACAGTACACATTGTTCTGTACACCTTAAGGTTAGACCTGTTTGGGAGTCTTTTTCAGTCTTTAAAAGATCCAGCTGTAGTCGTGCTGTGCCTGTCTAGGGGAGGATGCTCATACACACACTTTACTCATATCTAGCAGCATCTGTCCACAGAGCAGTGCAGGATGCCAGTCCTCTTACTAATTCATAGCAAACTCAGCAGGGTGATCGTACGTATGTTCATTGTCTTCAAGGGTAGTACTGAGCTGATAATTGTTGTATTTATATTTTCCCTAAATAGCAAATTCTGACTTTAGGGCATATTATTAAGTCTGAGGAAATTTAAATGAGGATGTTAAAAATTTGGTATAAGTGAGCTATGAGACCCTCAGGACCTTCACAGTATGCTCTCGGAAAGCTAATCCTATACAGCATTAAATTGGTCCACCATCCTTGAGGACTTGTATGCTTTTTATTTCAAGTAAGCTAATTCCTCCCCATTGTTTGAACATATATATTACAACAGCACTGTGATTTAGCATATCTGTCTCATTAACAAAAATGAGCACAGTTTTTTCTTCATTCTCCATAAAAACATCATCTGTGTTAAAATATTAAAATGGATTTTTATTACATTTTTTAATCTAAAATAAATTTGAGACATATGAATGACTGCCTCTTTTTATTATTTTTTTTTAGAATACAGTATCCTTCAAAGCTTTCTTTGCTGGATATAATATTTTCAAGGATTGTTTTGTTTTAAAAAGAAATGCATAGAATTGATCTGAGAACAGCACTTGAAAATTTAGTTCATTTACTGTTTTGTTTCCATCATTAATTGAATTTTAAAAAGTCAGCATTATTAAAAAAAAGTATTTTGATATTTACATATGAATGTTAATATGATGAAAATTATTTTTGAACATTAATGTGATAAGCAAGTAATTCTAATGATAATTTCAGTAGTACAAAGAAGTAAACATGTACATTCCAACCAGAATTTGTAACTCTTTCCAAGGTGTAGATGATTTTTCAAAAACTTTCCTTAATATTTGAGCTGAAGAAGTATTGTACATGACATCAAGGAGCCATCTTCTTTGGGAGATATGGTACTGAGGCTCAAACAGGGGTACATGCAATATACATTACCTCTGTCTTTTAAGTAGAGGAGTTACTTATTACTTTGGACTACATTGTGAGTAAAACTTTAAAAATCTAAGCCCCTCTGTGATTTCAGATAGTTTAGAGTATTCCTAGCTTCAGTGTACTGATGCTAATGCTCTATCAAGCAGCAATTGTAGTTCATTCACAGGAAACCTCGAATTCAGACATGTCTCTCTCTCTCCCTGTATATTCTTTAAGTACATTGAATGGCCCAAATATATATCACTTTAGGAAGAAAAAAATACTTATCACTGTCCTTTTCCATATGTCTGGAAGTAACGTCTTAAATGTCATTTGGATATCCACCAAGACACCTTCAGAACATGTAAATTTAGTTCTTTCCTTAACTTCCAGAAATATATTTATTTTGGTAGCAATGGACAACTGTGTTTGCTTTAGTGTAATGTTGGGAATACAATTACAACATTTTCATTTTAAGCACATGTAGTGGGTTGACCCAGAAAAACGTACTGAGTGTCCTTTCCCCTTGAACTTGGAAGGCACTCTGCTTTCTAGCTCTGAAATTTCAGATTTTGCCCTCCCACTATTCATGATGAGCATGCAAGTCAACGCATTTTTTATGTTTTGCCCAGATATATGTCTTCAGGTTAACCCAACACCGTATGAACACCTAAGGATGGGGTTACCAGATGTCTCATGAGTAGTGAAGCAATAGGAAAGCCCCAAAGGAAATATTCCAGTGGTGGGACTCTGAGAAAGCTCTATCTTCAGTAGAATTGGGACACAAAGATCACATTTGTATCAATAAAACAGCATAATTAAATGTCCAGTTAGCATAGTTATTTAATTTATATTTGTTTTTAAAGTACAACTATTCTAATACATTATCATAATTTATATCACACAGGTTATCTGCATTAAACAAGCTATTTACCAATATAAATTGCAATAGCTAAAATAAATGTAGAGTTTGTGTGACCTCCAGGTAATAATAATATTTATTTTAATATCTTTCTCTTAGGATTGACACCTCTTTTGCGATCTTTTTCTTCCTCCGGCATTGTGAAAATGACTACCAATATCCTTTTTTCTCCTTGTTTAGAGACACAGAGTGGGGATCTATGCATCCCTTTCCATTCAGTGCACAGAGTCTGTCTGATGTTATGAAGCTGTTTCCAGGTAAGTCTGTTTAACAGAGGTGCCTGTACATACAACTTTATTGACAAGGACTCGAAGAATCCTCATCCATTATTACAGGTGTGATGGAGAAGTGTCAAGTTTGAAAGAGCATTTTGACCAAGCAGTTTCTATTCTGAAGAGGGTTGTCAAAATGAGAAGTAGATCTTCTACCTATCTGCAGTGAAGAGGTTTGGAGACTAGAAATTCCCCACCTGAGACCAAGGAAGGAAAAAGAGACTCCCATCAGAATCTCAAAAAAGGACATGTAAGTAGCTATGCCAGTTTCCAAACTCCCTGCTTCACAGTGTTGCTGTTCCACTCCACATCTGGCTGTTCCTTTGCTCTGTGTGTATCATCATTCCTTCCCTCGTGAGAGTCTGCTAGCTGTCTTCTTGGCTCTCTGTGATCCAAAGCCTACTTCTGATACAGCATCACTGCCTGGTTTTGGTTCAGATTTCTCAGAAAATGGTTAAGTAGTAAATTTCATTTGTAAATGTCTATATTATATATAGACATATAGATTAGGACCATGCAAGATAAGGAAACTGAGGCTGAGTTTAGAGTTAAGGCTTGCAAACAGGGCAGCTAGCCAGCAGCATAAGTTTTTCAGAGGAAAAACATTAAAATGACAAGTTATACAAGCATAAAGAAAAGAAAAAGGCACTTGGATGACAACAAGTTAAAAATCACCTCACTACAGGAAACAGCAAAGAACAAGGCATTCCCCTCTGATATACAACTGCTGTGCAATCACAGCATTTAAGCAGGGATTAAGTGGGATTAGTGAGCCTCATAATACCTACCCTACTACCTAACATTTTTATTTCACACTAATTTTCAAGCAGGATTCATGGAGAATACAGGGAACTACAAATAGGAAACTTAAAACCCTTATCTGTGACACATAAATATAATTAAGTATAATAAAGACTCAGAAATAGTGAATCATTGGATAAATATTTTATAATGGGCAAATCTCAGACCAAGTCTTAGATTACAGAAACAATTACAAAGGCAACGGTTCACTTGGATATCTAGCAGATATTAAGAAAACTTGCTCACCAAAAGCTTTAAAGAAACAAAAGTGTTGTGAGGTAAGAAGGAAGGTCCTTGCAACAGCTTGGAAAAAAACAGAGACCACTGCTTCTTTTAGCAGGATCCATCTTTATTACACACACTTCAGTATTTATATGTTTCTACAATGGGATAGTTTAAAGAAAGTTTTGGAAATGCACAGAAGGAAAGACAAAACAGCCACACCATCAAGCACCTGGCAGAGCAGATTTTTCTACTCTTATCAGCCATTCACTCAAACATGCCACCTCCCAGCATTCCGGGTGATAAAAGGAAAACATTCACACATGGTGTTTATGGCTGTAGTCATTCTTCTAGTATGCACCTTCCCCAGAAGAACAGAGAGCCTTTTTCAAAGTCAAGATAAATATGACAAGCTGCTCTTCTACAGAGAGCTCTCATCAAGGCCCGGACTGCCGCAGCAGGCCACTGCTTCTACAGTCCTCTTGTGTGCTGGTAACTCATTCAGAAATGAAGTGTGGGAATAAATAAATAAGCAGTTTCCTCAGTGCAGGAAGGGGTCCCAGAGGAATCTGTGTTAGATTGGATATTTTTGTTATTTAACATCCTAACATACGGGATTGAGTCTGCTAGTAGCAAATTAGATGACACCAATTTGGGTGGGAGTATCAATCTGCTGGAGGGTAGAAAGGCTCTGCAGAGGGACCTGGACAGGCTGGATCCATGGGCCAAGACACACGGCATATGATTCAAACAGGCCAAGTGCCAAGTCCTCTGCTTTGGCCTCGATAACCCCAAGCAGTGCTGCAGGCTGGAGAAGAGTGGCTGGAAAGTGGCCAAGAGGAAAATGATCTGGGGGTTCTGGTCAACAGCAGTTGAACACAACCCAGCATGTGCCTAGGTGGTCAAGAAGGCCAATGGCATCTTGGCTTGGACCGGAATAGTGTGGCCAGCAAGACCACGGCAGTGATTGTTCCTCTGTACTGGGTACTGGTGAGGCCACACCTTGAGTGCTGTATTTAGTTCTGGGCTCCTCAATTCAGGAAGGACCTTGAGGGGCTGGAGCAGATTCAGGGAAGGGCAACGGAGATGGTGAAGGGTCTGAAGCACATGCCCTAGGAGGGGTGGCTGAGGGAATTGGGGCTGTTTAGCCTGGAGAAAAGGAGGCTCAGAGGAGAACTTATCACTCTCTACAACTGCCTGAAAGGAGGGTGTAGCCACCTGAGGGTCTCGCTCTTCTCCCAGGCTACAAGCAACAGAACAAGAGGATATAGTCTCAAGTTGTCCCAGGGGAGGTTTCGGTTGGACATTACTAAAATTTTTTCACAGAAAGGGTGATTAGACATTGGAATGTGGTTCCCAGGGAGGTGGTGGAATCATCATCCCTGGACGTGCCAAAGAAAAGAGTGCGTGTGAAACTCAGTGCCGTGGTCTGGTTGACATGGTGGTGTTCAGTCACAGGTCAGACTCGATGATCTCAGAAGTCTTTTCCATTGATTTTGTGATTCTGTCATTCATAAATTATATTGAACAAGGGTTAAAAGAGTACCAGGTCAGAGGTAATGTTACATAATTTGTGACGATAAACTCACTATCTCTACATCAATATTTTCACACTACTTAACATTTCATCTGTGCAATTGGTTATAGTCTCAGAAGAACTCCTATGACATGATTCAAAACCAGTTAGAATTTTTCACATAAATACAAGTTTTAACTAAATAGTGATCTTTCCTCTAAACTTAAATCGGAAAAATAATCATTGGTTTCTGTTTCCTATTTTTCACCGAAATGTTCTTCATGTCTTTTGTAGATTACTTGCAAATACATCAAGACTAATGAAATGCTACATCTGACTAAGTAAACAAAACCAATTTCATTTGGCATCACAGCAGATGTTCCATTTAGTGAAAAAATGAGCCTTGACAGGATAGCTAATAGTGACATTGCTAGGACCTTAGATACTGGAAATCCAAGGTTGAAAACTTCTCTCTGCTTAGAGATATTTGTGAAACTCTCGATACCTCACCTCAATAAATAGTTCAAGCTGTGTTCAGTGATACAAGTAGGAACACACTGAAACTCCACTTCAGACGGGTAAAAATTCTTGACTTCATTTATGTTGACCAGAAACCATCTAAGGAAAACTTTGATGAAATTAATAGAGTTCTTTTTAAAGGAAAAAAAAGTTAATATAGGAAATCAACATTAAAAATTAATTTAAAAATTAAAATTAAAAAAACCAGTTTTATCTCCAGAAAATCAAGGAGAAGCTAGTAAATGAAAAAAAGTGAAAAATATTTCCCAATAAATTTTAAAATAATTCAAAGCAGATAAAGTAACCATTAAGGTGAAATTTATGCAATGAGCAAGAGGGAGAACCCTGCAAACTACAGGCTTGTTAGTCTCATTTCAGTACCTGGTAAAGTTATGGAGATTATTCTGAAAGGTATCGAAAAACATCTGAAAGGCAACACGGACATTGGTCAGAGCCAGCACGGCTTCATGAGAGAAAAGGCCTGCTTATCAAACCTGATTTCCTTTAATGACAAGGTAACCCACCCAACTGATCAAGGGATGAGCGTAATGTAATCTAATTGTGATCTTTTCAGATTTCAGTAAAGTTTTTGGTACTGTCTCTCCTACAGGACAGATCTCTAGAGGATCCTTCTGGACAAAATGTCCAGCATTCAGCTGGATGTGATGGGTGAGCAACTGGCTCATGGGTTCCGTTCCACACAGGTTATAGGAAATGGGGTGACATCAGATTGGTGACCTGCCATTGGTGGGGTTCACAGGGCTTCATACTCAGCCATGCGCTTTTCAACATCTCATAAATGACTTGGATGCAGGACTTGAAGGGATACTGAGCAAATTCACAGATGATACAAAATTGGGAGGAGCTGTTGACTACCTCAGAGGCAGAGGGGCCTTGAAGAGAGACCTCGACAAATCAGAGGGCTGGGCAGTCACCAACAATCTGAAGTTCAACATGGCAAAGTGCTGGATTCTGCATCTGTAACAGGGCAGCCCTGGATGTATGGACAGACCGGGGAACAAGAGGCTGGAAAGCAGCATCACGGAAAGGTACTTGGGGGAGAATAATACATGCAGAATAAAATGCAAGGTTCTAGTCTGCTCCTTTTGGATGAGTTGTAACTTCTCCTTTATGCCATGATACAAGATTAAGTTTTGAGTTAGCTTTGAGAACTTTGTTGATGGCAGAGCTTCTGGGGGAGAGAGTGTGGGGAGGTGATGTTTGCCCACAGAGATACTTTCTGTTCTCTGAAAATACATGTAATGTATCCTCCAAACATGTTTATGGTTATCTCCCATTTCTCTTATGAGTGAATGTTTTAACAGTTTTACCTTGAATCTCTATCCTTCAAAAATGGCAAGGTGGAGTGTCATCAAAGGTAAGCAATGGCACGAGCCTAATGAATCTATGAAATTGAAGCTAAACTTTGATTTCGGTGAAAGGTTTGATAGACAATTATTGATATAATTTATTTGACGTTTCAAGAATAAAATGGTGATCATAACATTGTAGCCAACTTAGATAACTGCCCGATTCACGTTTACCTGACACAAATCACAAGAGCTTATCATAGGATAAATCATTTGGTAAGCTTCAAATAATGTTTTAATTTTCCGATTCTTCTTTTCAAGATGAATGTCATGAACTCTATAAAAGAAAACAAATTCTGAACGAATGTACTACAGCCGTACATCGGACTTTTTTCTTAACGTTGAAATCATCACCAGCAGTGACTTGAGGGCATTTCACGTGATTGGCACTCAGCAAATTTAATTTGCATGTTAGGCAAATGTGATAACTTGGGAATTCTGAGTTCCAGTCCTGCTTTCCATACACTGTCTTTGGGCACTTGTCTGTTTAAATGACTGTTTCATTTTTTGTATGAAGGGAGTTATTGTAAACTTACGTATCTCATAGACTTGAGTAACGTTGGCAAAGCACCTTGCAGATAAAGTAAATTTTTTAAGTAATTTTAGTGCAATCAAATTAAGTTTTAGGAAATAGAGTAACTTTTTCTCCAGTCTGGAATTTATATTGAATAAATCATTGAGTTTGGCAGCTGATTGTTGTGAATGCCTCAGTGGGCCATCTAGGTCCCATTTTAATATTTCAGGAGTATTTTTTCAGACAAGAAATTTGATACAGGACTTTCATTAGTATAAATATAGAATTTGTTATTACAAACAGTCTTTAAATCTAGAAATTCATGTATTGTGGATTTTCAGTATAATATGTTACAGTGAGCCATTTAACATAATCATTTTAGTCTGAACTTGTAAACAACACAGGACAAACGCTGTAAAGGGAAAAATGAGAAATAAAAGAAGAAAAAAAAAGCAGTTGGATTGTTAACTCAGCCAAAGCTGAAAGCTGAAATTTGAGCTCCAGCTGATGTAAATGGGTTGCTCTTTTGTTCTGCAATTATATTTATGAGCAATAAGAAGAGCAGAAAGATATGTGCTTATTATTTCGGCTGTATTTTGGTTAGGTTTGACAGGGTGTCATACAGGACAGATGGGACCAGGAGCTAGGAGCCAGAGGGACTTTCCAAGGCATCAAGACAAGCCCTTGCAGAGCATGTTTCACCACCCCAGAAGGGCGCAGGAAGAAGGATCAGTGCCCTGCACCTGCTGGCTACACTCTTGCTGTTACCACAGAGGGTTTGTTTATTCGATTGCCTGTACCAACAGGGTAAGTGGCTGTCTCATGTTCAAACTGTAGCATGTTAGAACTTCCAGGTCCTGTTCTGCAGAGCCGTTTTCTGTCCAGATGACCCCCAACCTTTGTGTGGGTTTATCCCATCCCAGCTGCAGAACTTTGCATTTACTGAACTCCGTAAAGCTCATGTCAGCCCATTTCTGCAATCTGCCAAGATACTTCAGTTCTGCTTTCCAGAATAACCTCCTACACCAAAGCAGTGTCACCTATAAACAGTGCATTTCATTATTCAGGCCATTATTAAAGTGTTAAACCTTTTCGGTTCCAGTCTCAACTCCTGAGGAACAATACTAGTGAGCAACTAGAGCCTACCAGTTAGACTTCACATAACTGATTGCAGGTATGTGAATGAACCCTGGGGTCCTGTTTTCCAGCTAACTGGAATAGTCTACCTATCCATCTGATGTCAGACTTTCTAATAGGCAGACTGTATCTGTAATAGGATTACTGCTCTTTGTGCACATGACAACAACACTGCTTGCAAGATCTACAAATTCTTAACTACGAAATGGACTTGCCGTTGGAGACATGAGGACAACATGGTGATGGCATACCAAGCATACATAGTTGTTCAGAAATCTGAATATTTGACATCGTGTTTTGGGGGAAATAAATTCTAGGTTGCTCCTGGGAAGTTCTTGCTATGTCATATCCATTATGGAAAGATCTGTTTGGTCGAAATTAGCTAAGACAAATCACAAATATTTCAGCCTTTTATGAGGTTTTCCTCTGTTTTAGGTTCAAACTGAAGAATTTACAAAATTATGACTTGGGCAACCATTCAGAACTTCAAGCATTTAAACAGATAAACTTCGTCCTTAGCAGTGCTAAGAACTGTATCAATGTAACCAGGTGATTATGAACCAGCAATGCACCATAGTGGCAATTAAGACCAACAGTGTTCTGAGCTGCATCAGGAGGAGCATCTCCATCAGTTTAAGAGAAATGATCCTCTCTCTCTGTCCTCAGTACTGGTGAGGCCACATCTGGACCGCTGGATCTAGTTCTGATCTTCCCAGTATAAGAAAGATAGGGAATTTACTGGGGCAAGTCTAGGGAAGGGCTGCAAAAATGATTACGGGACAGAAGCACCTAGCTTAGAACATTGACAAAGCTTAACCATATTCAAAATAACATTTAGAATTACATTAAGAACCCCCTCAAACATGTCATGAAGCCATAAAAGCTGGACAAGCACTTGTTGTGTATTATTAATGGGGTTCTTCAGGTTAAACTAATCATATTCATGCACTGCATTACACTATCCAAAGTTCTTAAATTACCCACAAGTAATTTAATATACTTGAATCGTATGTCTACAAGCACTGCCAAAATCCATTTGCATTCTTTTCATTGAATAGGAGGTTATACAGGGCAGTATGATAGAAATATACTTTGAAATAAAATCTTCCTTTGGAATGTCAAGTGGATATATACCAGAGACAACATATTGACTCTGTGCTTTAAATGATGAATTCAAGAATATGGTGCTGCAGTAGGGCAAAAGTACTTAGATCACTGGTGAAAAACTTCATGTCAAAAGGCTTGTACAAACCTTATGGGCGCTGACCCACAGTGACAGCAGTTATCATCAGCTTTTGGTGTATCTTACAGGATGGAAGAGAAGAGACTTTTCCTATAAGAACAACTGTCTCATCACTTTACAGCATATCAAGGGAATATATTAGTCATTGTCAGCACCTGGGAATTCAGACTGTGTGTTTGGCAATATTTCATTAAGAACCAGATATCTAATTAGGAAAAAAGAGTTCATGTTAAAAATTTCTTTTAGATGAAAAATATTTTATTAACTATACAGTTATGTATATACATATATTCTAAGGCTTTGTTGTCATTAGACTTACCAAGAAAAAAATGAAGAAAACAGAAATATAGAAACTGAGAATTGTTCAGGTTGGAAAGGATCACTTGAGATCATCTGGCTCAGTCCCACAGGTCAAGACATTTATTATTGTGACAACCACAGTAATCTTCTCATCTTTTTCCTTGGTTCTGCACAAACACAATTCTCTGACAGCAATTTCTTCATTTTTTATTGTGTCTGTCTAGTCCATTAATATTATCAGCCCATAATCCTCATGATTCTGTCTCAGGACATGACATTTAATCCTCTGCTTAAACCATGCATTTTCATTAAAGGAAAATTTTGTTCACTATACATTATCAAAAAAGGTCTGATAGAAAGGGCACAGAAGAACAGTAACATTTTTTATTATCTGCAGTGTAATTTCTCTTGGAGTGGGACTCATGCTAGAGGAAAATGCATAAAATCAGGTGACTTTGAGTGTAATTCTAATAACAAAATCTAAATGTCTACATTTTAGATAGCCATCCAAGATCTCAATTATTTTAACATACGCCAACACTTCCCTGGACAGAAACCACAGAGTACCAGTTAGGAATTGCTCCAAATGGTTATTCTGGATGTGTCAACACTTGGTATGAAGAAGAAGCATGTTTAGGCATGCAAGCATGAGCAGAGCTGTGTCAGTTAGAGGCAGAGACAAGGACAAATTCTTACTCTGCTTCATTTGCTGGTGCTCACACTCAGCTTGTTTAAAATTGTTCGTGTAGTGCCTGTAATATAGAAATACAACAACTTCAGAGAAGACTTTCCTTGGCTTTCTTGTTCACTAAGTACATAAGTAATTGCTATTTTTATGTTTCTGATGATAAGAACAAAAATGATCTGAAAGGAGTTATGTTTGAAAGTACTAAGGGAAAGGGGATAGATCTCGTCTTTATTAGAAACTGGGCTTACTATATCAGCTCTCAATTTTCACAACATGAGAAAAAGCCCAAGGGACTTGAATGCTCTTTCTAAATATCCACAAAAGAGAATTATATACAATTTTCATGATATTTAACAAACCCAGAGTAGCAAGCATATCAGTTTCAAATCTGCTGAACTGGGTGAAGTTCCGTAAGAACTGGTTAGGATTTTATGGATGTCTAAGAATCCCTTACATTGAAAACTAAAGTACAACTGCATTACAGTAAGTGCTTAAAATCCCATGTTCTATGTTACGCGCTCTGGCCGCTGGCCGCTCAGTGGCCTGGCAGGCGACAGCAACTGTGCTCCGGCAGCGTGGCCAACAGAGTTCAGTTTGGCAGCTGGAAGCCTTCAGTGTGTCTGTCTGAAGGAGGCTCACAGAGGAGCAGGCTGCAGCGAGGTGGTTGCCAAGCGACAAGGCAAGGGCGAGGAATGAAAGAGGGACCCTTCTGTTGCCTTCAATCCCAGCTTTATTGTTTCATGCCGAAAGGGGAGACAACGAGGAAAGGGCCAAGAGGGTCGGTTGCTCGCCCTTTTAAGCAAGGGCGGAGCAAGGGAGGAACAAAGGAATAAGCCAACCAGGAGTTGACAAGGGGTGACAGGGGACAAATCACAAAGACATAGGGGAGGAACAAATTTGAATAAACCAATGGGGAATCAAACAGTACAGAACTTTCCAGATCTAAATGAATATTCAACGAGAGGTATGAATATACATAAAGGGATAAACCAATGGGTTTTGAAAGAACATATTCTCTGGAAATTAGGGAAATTAGGAAATTAGGGTGGAGATACGGTGAGAGTGGCACCTGGTGGGAAGGCACCTCAGTCCTCGGTCCCACCCTCGGGGTCGAAGTCCTGGGTGGGAAAGTCCACCCACTTGATGTCACTCAGCCCCAAGGTGGGCTGGGCCACCGCAACAGTTCTAGAAAATAAAAAGGTTTCAGAAAGGCTAAATTTTTTTCGTTGTGAGTTCAATGAATAAAACCCCTTTGCTCCTTACCCCTTGCCCTTTTGACCAATCAGTAAAGGTTCAGGTTCATTCTGTTTAGGTCACATTATCACAATAGGTCAAGAACTGTTTCCACACTGAAGTCTGAATAAATCTTTGAAATACCTTTGCTAAGGATTCACACAGTACTGCCCCACGGTAAAGCAGAACCAGAGATTAGAGAGGGCAGCAGGGACCTTACAAAGGATTTAAAAGAGAGGAAATGCCACATGATCTACTTGGAAGTAACAGAGGGATTTTAAAAAATTGATATGGATGTGACATTAATATTTAAGTACTAAAGATGCAGTTGTAAGCAATTCTGAGTAAGAGCTGAATGAACTGGAAACACTTAGCATTGAAAAGAGCCTTGATAATACTAGCCATAACTAGAACCAATGAATGAAAAAAAAAATACTAAATACTTTCTTTCAGAATTTACTGGCACATCAAATGTAAATATACTGTAGATTTGAAGTTTGTTTTGTTTTTTTCTTTAAGTATATGAAGACTTCTCAGAATAAATCCTGCAACAGGAAGTTATGCCGGCTTAGCCAACCACAAACAGCTTGGCAGAGCCAAGAATGCCACAGGATTCTGGTCAACATGCTGATGATAAAAGCCATTAGTGGAATTCTTACTAGCCCGACAGTTAAATCTTGCAGAATGAGAGAGTGTTTAAGCATTTGTACGCAATGCTTAGAAGGAAGAATTAAGCTGTTATTGGAAATTTTGGGTTGAGAGATTCAGCTTGGAGCTCCTGCTCAGATACTTATAAAGTATGTGGAGCTGATAAGTTTTTTAACACACATGGTTTTGAACATAATGGTTGCATGAAGTTTGTTTAATATCTTGTACTATAAATACATTAAACTTCTTCTTGTCCCGCAACCAGTAAACACGAGCTAATTGCAACTGCAGTAAATAAAAATAGGGTGCATTTTAAATGTATTATGGAAATCATTGTCTCAAATAAAGTAGTTGGAGAAAATTTTAAAAAGCAGGAAAATTCAGCTATTGGGGAATGTCTCATGACATTGTGTCATTCATATGTATGTATGTCTCACACATATATAATATAGGTATAAATCTATAACAAATATATTCACAGACATATTTTATGAAATCATAATTAGAATGACAAAAATCCTGTTAATAACTGCTTAAGGTCTATTACTGAGAAGAGTTAACATAGTATTTAGAAAAGTCTTCTGGCCTTTTTAGTTGGGTTGGCCTTTTGGGTTGGGTTTTGCAAAGCAGAATTATAATTTTCCCATCACATGAGAATTAATGGAGTAGAATCAAGGCCACTAAAGAAAAAATAGTAGAGAGCAAGGAAAATGATGTACCATAGACAGTTGAGATAAACATTTACAATTGTATGATCTGGACAATTTACATAACAGGGTCGTGTAGGAGTTGGTTGAGACAGTTACTATTATTCTTTTTTTTTCACAATTTTTAATCCTGAAGAAAAAAAAATTTAACAATTCAGGCCTTGAAAACGTAGTGTTGTTTCTTAGTGTTAAAGAAAAGTTATCAGGGACAGCCAGGCAGTTCAAGACAACATAGCCTGGTTTGAGTTTCTAGAAAAAAATAAAGAAAAAGGTGCTAGGAGATTTTATTCATAAAGAATTAAAAGATTAAATCTTTTAATAAATTAGTTGACAGGTACTGTCAATCTATGAAAATACGTCTTATTAAATAAATTTAATTCCCTTCTTTCAAATTAGAAATATATTTGATGATGATAACTGCTTTGATGGAAACAGCTTCCTGTAAGGTATTTGTGACAAAGTACTGTATATTATTTGGAATAAAGATTAGCAGCACTTGAAAATAGTAATGTAAACATGAAGTGGAATATAAACCAGATGACACATCATGATAGATGAAACACAATTTCTTACATTAATTTCTCCTGACATTCCAGAGGCATTGTAACTTCCAACATTGTTCAATGTTTAATCAATGAACCAGAAGTAAACACAAAATACTGCCAGTAAAATGTGCAGATGAAAATCCTGAATGAATGATAAATGATGAGGAGATATGAGTCTTGTAGCACTGAGCCAGTTCTAACAAAAAGAAGTTAATAATCAAATTCTGGATCAGAACTGTGCAAAAGGGAGAATTGGCTGTCTGAACTGTAGAGTGGTACACAAGATATAAGAATTTTTTTTTTTTTTCCCTTTGGATATGCCTGTGCTGTTCTTGTCACATTCGTGAGAAAACATTAAAGTTTTAGAAATACTGAAAGGGATAAATTAAATGCCAGAAAAGTGCAAAAGGCTTGTAGGAAATGCTGCAGAAGAATTCAGAACACTTTATTTGTTTATCATGGTGGAGGTAAGACTGGAAGATGACTAGGTTACAGTGACTCAATATCTTCACAGAGGGAGAATACAAGTATTGATGGAGTCCTGATTGCAGAAAGGTACGTCAAAAATCAGTAGGTGGATAGTAAAAGCAGGCCTTATTTTAACTAGAAATCTAATACATCACTCTTAAAAGTGAAGGCAATCCTCTTAAAAGGATAGTCATGAGTTTCTTACTGTCTTTATGCATATCTTCATGTCAGACTAGGTCACAGGTATTGTAAAAAGAAGTCAATATGGAGGATGAAGCAGCCTGGAATAGGCAAAATATTAGACAAGATAAAATATCATCCTGTCTCCAAAATCTGTGAATTTCTTGCAAAAATGCACATTGATAGCTGCAGACTCTAATAATGAAACTGTATTTTTGCATGTATGTCTTTAACTTAGAGGCATTTTTTTTCTACAGGTATTTGGTGGCTGCATAGCACATTTTAATCATTCCTTCTCACATTCCTTCTCATAACTTCATTCTGAGATCAGATACTCTAGAAGCAGCCTCTACAAACTAAACTCGTCTAATTTGTACAGAAATGTGTGAACAAAAAACCTGTGGCATTTATCCCAGACTGAGACATCAGCCAAGCTATGCAAAACAAGAGAAGTAATTGCCTTTTCTTAGTAAGATGTCAAACCTTTTAAAACAACAAACACACAGAGATCTATTCATTTTTTCATACAGAGGATATTAGCACAGATAGTTTCCATTAGTACCAACAAAATAAGCATGTAAGCCTTCTACATACTGTATTTATGGGATTATAAAGATCTCTGATGGTTTTGCCTTCAGTGAGAGATTTTTCTTCTAGAATTTTTATTGTTGGTGCATGTGGGGGACTTTGGATGTAGTTGTTAAGCACAGCAGAGCACTCTACCTCATTTTAAATGGCTTTGGTTGGGGAATTAGCACACAACTCATACTGGTGGCTAATGTAGTTGAAATATCGACACAACTCTTGCATTTAAAAGGAGGAATATAGACCCCATTCTATCCTACTTTTACATTATTATTACAATAATGCATTAAATTTTGCTAATTTTCTTTTCATTTTGTTCTATCTAGAAATCAATGAGATCTGTAAGTGGTGCCGTTACCCCTTTGCCAGAACAAACTTCCCTACTGAGGCTTTATGATTTTCATTTGTTATACTGGAGTATTAGCTAACAAACAACATAACTCCACTGCCACTAACCAGTGAGGCAATTTAGGTAACTGCTCTGAATACGACCAGTGCCTGTCTGCCAATGGGTAACTACCTTTTTACCTTATTTTGAGAAGTGCTGCTAGAAATGAATCAGATTCCTTTCCGGCCTTTTTCAGACAAAAATAACCTTTTAAAAAAAGGACAGGGTATGATCTCACAACTCTTTACTAGAAAATATTTTGTCTAGTTTGATGATATCGACATCTTAATATTTGTCTTTTTCTGTTTCTTTTTTCTTTTTTTTTTTAAATTTCATCCTGCACTGAGATAATGCCTTTAGACTGGTAAAGTTAGGCTTATAGGCTCTTCTGCAGTCTCTGAAGAAAAATGGGTACATTGTGGTTGATTCATAATATGTCTCCAACTTCAGTGCAAATAATCTTGGGAAAATCCTATTGGGAAGGCTGAATGAATTCAATATCTCTCAGCGAAAACTAGCTCTGTGAAGTTCTTTTCCTTCTTCTCCCTGGATGGCACACAGATATCCCAGCTAAGAATTTAGTCATCTCATCCTCTTTATAAAAGAAGTATAGTCTTACTAAGCTTTCAGCTCCTCTGGTGGATATTTAAAGATACACAGAATCAATTTGGTCTCAAAGCACACTAAAACAGTTAAGGACAGATGCTGAAGGGTTACTGTTTTCCCCATGTGTTTCAACACTTCATGAATTTTAAGGCCACTTGCTCATTAATAATGAATTAAATATACTGTACCTATGCAAATAATACATAGAATAGCTGAAGTTCAATTAACATGCCTCTTTTATTAGAGAAGCAACATACATTTTTTAGGCTAAATGACATTAACAGTTCTGTATCTCATTTTATATTTGAATGTCTCATTAAAAATAAAGACAAGTCCTGTCCTGGACAGGGCTCAGCTGACAGGCTCTTTTGTCTTAACATTTCAACATTATTACCATAATATCATATGTTTGTATATGTGTCAGCTCTCACAGTTTAAAGAAATATAAATGCCTACAAAAACAACATCTGTACAGGCAGACTGTGATGACAATGACAAGGCCAAGAAAATGAAAATTGGTATGTTTGAATGAATATATACAGTACTTTTTTCCAAGGGGTCTTGTAAAGTTAATTAACAGTTATATACTCTACTGGTTTTTTAGAATTTTTTCCTGTTTTCTTGCATCTTCTTTCATTGAATGGCATAATTCATACCCAGAAGAGCAAACAAAGAATATTGTGTCAATATAGCAAACATCCTTTTCCCAAATACATAAACACATTCAGAATCCACTTTCTCTGTTTTGTTGTTAGAAAGATGCTCTCTGTATTAGGAGAGCATCTGTGCTTAAAAACTTCACTCTGCCCATCTCAGATGCTACAGCCAAGATGAGTGCACTCTGCTGTATTTCCACTTAAGCTGATCCTTGTCTTGATACTTATTGAAATATATTCTTGACTTACACAATTTAGTTTTAAATGTAATTAAAAGAGATACAGTTCCAGCATGTTGGTTGTTAATTATTATTTTATATCAATAATTTTATATTTCAGAAGAATGGGAATATATTAAATATTGAATAAAGTAGTCATTAATAATGAATATTTTTTTCTGCTAAGGCAAATATTTTATAGTAAAAAACGCAATATGCCACATTATGCTCTGTAAGAGCTGTGCCTATTAAGAGTCAATTTACAGCTTCTCTTGAGCAAATGTAGTGTCTGAGTGAGAAAAGAAGGAAAGGGAGGATTAAGAAGACAGTAATTTTATTTTTCATCATTCCAGCTATACATTTGTCTCTAAGATACCAAGAGTGAGTGTTTGAGGAAATAAAATGTCCTTTTGTACTCTACAGAAGACAATAAGCCTGGCATTCCCACTCACTCTTTTCCTGGTGCTGTACTGTTTCTATTTTTTGCTGCTTGGACATTTCTCTTTCCCATTTTAGATTCTTTGCCTTTTGTTCCTGCTGCTATGTGTAGAAGACTTTACAAAGAAAGAAAACAGGGTGGTAGAGATGATATTTCCTTTAACTTTGACTCGTTTTAAAACATGGATTTGTTTTGTGACACTGGCATCAAACTTTAATTCTGACATTTTTTCTAGGTCAACATGGGCATCTGGAAATGGTTCACCAAGAGAAAAGAAAAGATAGTGGAAATTTTTTCCCAAAGCTGATCCAATATAAACTGGTAGGCATAGGAAAATGTGCTTGATCAGCAGTCATACTCTATTGCAGTGAATACCAACTTCTAACAGTCTTTTGATCATAGAAAACCTTGTTATTTCCTCCCAGCAGACTATTCTTCACCATTGCTGTATTTCATAATCAAAACAGCTTGGTGATCAAAGAGAGCCATTTTCATTTCTGACATAGAAGTTTTTACCATTAATGTATGAAAAAGCAGTTATTGTTGAGCAATTTTTCCCTTCTGAAAGAGTACTTTGAGCAGAGAGGAAGGGGTTATTTTTATGTCAAACACATTTTCTGGGGGCAGTACCAGCATGTCTATCACTTTTTGCTTGAGACAGGCTGAAACCATGCAGATGCATAACCAAAAATAGCTGTGTTCCAAGGGCCGTATTTCCCATTAAACTCACCTTGCTTAACACCTTCAGTGACTGATGGAAACACTGCTAAATATTTTTATCTAACATATTTCTTTTTCATTACAAATGATGAGATTTCAACTCTTCCATCTAAATTTTCTTTTTCCTTGATAGTGAATACTAGGTTATAATAACTGTAAAGTTGATATCCACTCTGACTGCTTAATGAGAGCTTGTAATACTCTCACAAAAATCCAACAAAATTAAAACTTTAATGGAGTTTTTCATCCATCAAGGTGGATGAAATGGATGGTTGGCAGTAAGGTTTGATTAAAATAAGATTATGCTTTAATGCAAAAGAAAGAGTGGACTGCATGTCAGGAAATTTATATGTAAACTAGAACATAAAACTAGAATTTATTCTCAAGTGAAATGTTTCAAGAATCATTGCATGACTAAGTTAAAGTAAATTATGCAAAGCACAGACTGTAGGGAACAATTTTGCAAATGAATTTTTATCTCTAATTTCCCAGGCTAAGAAAATCCATGATACCAGCAAATCCTGTGTGGTGAAAGTGACAATTCCACTATGTTCTTTTAATGGATCATTATTTTTATCATTCTCTGGAGGACACTTAACAAACAAGGGATTCTATCCTGAAACCATCAAAGGATATTTTTACTTCATAGGATATCTGTCCACAATGGACCTAAGAAAAGAGTCAGAACTGAAAGGTAGAACTGCCAATATTTTCAGCCCTGATCAATCCAGATCAGTGGACAGAAATCAATTTGTTATTAAATGTCATAGAAATAAGAATTATCCTGCTGTTAGTTCATCTTCACACAGTAACACAGATTTAAGACAAGCTGTTTTGCTCTTGTAGGTTATGCTACTGTAAAATTATGAGATGTTGCTCTTGCCTGGAAAACAGTGCTGCTAAAAAGGTCATTGTATGGATATTTCCCATCACCACAAAGCATTTGGAAATTTCAAAGCCTTAAGGAGAAAGGGACACTTTAAAATATTCAAATTTTGCTACAGCACAGACTGTTCCAAGGAATTTAATTAGCTCCTGGCCCTTGCTTATCTCAACCATCTATATAAGCTGAGAACTATATGAACTCTTACAAATTGCATTCCCTGGAAGAATAAAGGACTCCTGAAAACACAAGCAACACTTCACATACACAAAATCTATGGATATAAATTAACAGCAGAAATGAACGGATTTATGCTGATGTTTTAAAAAAGATAACCAAAATAATAATATTTTAAAATTTGTTTTCTAATATTTTTCTGTATTTTGGATATTTTAAAACAGAGAACAATCATATCTTTAGTGGGTTTTTAGTGTTTTCTCTGTCTATATGTCGCCACCCTAGGGGAGCAGGTCGAGCCCCTCTTGGCCTCAGCGACCCTTCCCGAGATCGACACGTCAATAGAAAGGGTGTCCGATCCTCGGCGTGGCCGGTGTTCAGGCAGTCACTGGCCGATTGGAGCGGCAGGCGCTCTCGGAGGCGCGCAGCGTGGCTGCTTCCCCGAACAAGCCCCGGGAACAAAAGAGTCGAGAGAGGGCTTCCTCTGGGTAGTTAGCGCCAGGTCACGGAGGAGTTTATTGATGATCGTCTCCAGCCAAACCCGAAGCGGGGAGAGTAAGGAGGAACAGAAGAGGAAAACGCTCGAAGGAATCCGCAGGGGAAAGCCGAGGGACAGGGTATGCAAGGGGTTCTTATACGAGGGCGGAGAGAAAAAGGGGACCAATAGGGACGGATCAGGGGGGAGGATCCCGAGGGTCGCGGACCAATCAACTCTGAGAATAGGAGGAGTTACAGAAAACCAGCCAATAATAAATCGAATGACATAGAACTTTCGAGAACTTAATTGATTATGCAATGAGATAAATACATATGTATGAACTAAACAACCAATGAGCAACTAACTTGAGGGGAACATTCTAGAAGGATGTAGAACAGGGGAGTTAACCTAAACTGAGGCCTCGCCTAAGGATGGCCCCTCCGACTGGGAGTCATCTGCCCATTGGAGGGCAGCGAGTTGATGGACTGGAGACCGTCCTTCAGTGGGCCGGAGGGATACAACATCTATATTTTGCTACAACATCCCAGGATAATTGTGCAGAAAAGAAATTAAAGGAAAAGGAGATCATGTCAAACAAGATCTAAAAATCAACAATATCAGAATTTAATATGCACACTTGCCTACCTACATGTTAGATAGGTCTTGTGTTTTAACACTGTGTTTTGTTTCTAAAAAACAATCTTTCCCTTTGGCATAGATTTTTCTATGCAAACTACATTTTTTCTTACAAAAACTTTGAGCTTCTGATCATCTATTATACTTCATCTAATTTCTTTAATTCAGTGCTAACAGTATTGCAAATCTTTCATGGTATAGACTTAAGTGAGTCCTAGATATACTCCTTTCTAGGTCAGACTTCATTCAGATTCGTTTGACAGTCACTCACTGACCACAGATAAGAAAAGTAATTAAGCTGATATTCAAGCCTTATATGCTTTGAAGCATCTAATCAAAAGCTTTTTCTGTTCTCTGAAGTTAATTTTAAGTTAGTCTGATACTAAGCTTGAGATCAAGTGTAGAAAGAAGGATCTTGTGTCTACTCTTAATGCAGCAGAACAATCAATTATCAAGATGCAAGTGAAAGCAGAACTACTCACATTCTTAAAAGTCAAGCTTAATGTATTCAAATGTGACTGTTCTGCTTCAACCAGTTGGAGATGTAGCTCTCAAGGGTATAAATCTTTCTTAGCATTATTAAAAACAAACGCTTTATTTTCATAAGTCTCTCTTTACTTTTGTACAGAGGAAACAGGAAATCCTCAGTAGTAGATAGGAATGGATGAATAGGAAATATGGTTCCATGGCCTCCAAGACCTACTTATATTTCAAGTAAATAGTAAGGGAGATATGTAGGAAGATCACTGTTTTTGTCATCAAATTCAATTCAATGGTTTTGTTGTTGTTTTCTTTTATTACTGGGAAAAATAGTTGCCGTCTGTGTGTTTTCTTAATTTAAGGCATTTTAAACCACCAGACTTGGGATGATTACCAGCTCCCAAAAGAGCAATATCCCCTACTTCTGGCTTTCCACTAGGATGCCACAAATCCCACAATAATAGTTACTCAATAATAATACAAACTCAGATTTCTCACATATCTCCCAAACACCCCTCCCACCAGTTCAATTCAGGCTGCTCTGGAGATAGGGATTTTTAAGCATACCATAACCAGAGTTTGTTTCCTTTTGTTTTGGTCGAGTTTTTTTTTTTTGTTTGTTTTTTGGTTGGTTTGGTTAATTGTTTTTAATATTTACTATGGATTTTCCCCCTCTTTTCATTCAGATTTAGTGCATTATCTTTTTTTTTCACTTCTTTTTTTTTTCAGGCACACTAAACATCCTTCTGCCAAGGATAGTCAGTTGTAATGGGTTCTATTGCAGAACATCAAAATAAACACCTTTTTTATAAATATAACATCATTTTTCTGTGTATACCATCAGCCATCTGTGCCATTTGAGAAGCCACACAGGGCCCAGAAAACAGACGCATTAAAGTATTTTCAAGATATCTTCATATCATTGATACCTACAAGCATCTCAGTTGATACTAGATAGCCATATATGGATAACTGAATTAAACCCCAGACTCTAAACATACACTATGGAGACCAATCAGCTGAATCAGTTCCTAGGCTGCCTTAACAGTTCTGATTAAATCTTGCTCAACTCCAGTTGAAGACAAGACAGATTTTGCGAATTTCTTAGGCCTTCCACTTGAGCTGAACCCTGCCTTCACAGGGACAGCAACTCAGCTGGCCCACCATGGACATCTGGTGCCACTGAGACATTTAATTTGTCTGTCCTTCAGGTGCTATTGAAGATAGTTATGGTCTCATGTAGTTTGCATTGTAAATTTGAAAAAATCTGTAGTTTTTTACTCAATGTCACTGACATTTAGAAAAGGATTCAGATACCTTCACATAGATGCAGAAGCCAAATCAGACATCTTTGAGTATTTAAAGCATTGAGATTGGCCTTTTATAATGATGTGGTGTAGGAATTCTAGGGCATCTGCATCCTGTTGAAACACCAGAAATTTCAAAGTTCTTAAAATTCTGCCAATTTTGTGCCTAGGCAAATGAATGCCAAGACGATAGAATCATAGAAACATTTAAGCTGGAAAATCCCCTTAGGGTGACTGAGTCTTACCTTAAACCCAGCACTGCCAAGTCCACCACTAAGTCATGTCCCTAATTGCCACTTTTATATACCCCCAGGTACAGTGACTCAACCACTTCCCTGAGTAGACTGTTACAGTGCTTGTTAATAAAACCCAAATGACAATAGTTTTCAGTGCTGTTTTCTACCTTACTGTGCATACATAATCTTTAAAAAGAGGTGATTATTCATGCTGACTTTTTCCCATTACTTCATCCCCCAGACTGAGAGAATTTTCATTCTGACAACTGTGACTAGTCCAGGGGAGCTTTAGAACCTTCTTTACTGTCTCTGTATTTTTGGCATAGAATATTTCTTTGTCTTCAAGATGACTCAGTGACATGGTTCTTCAGAGTACAAGGGAAACAACTGAAGGAAATATAGGATGGTAGGAACTAATCTCTTCTCTGATATGGGAAATGTCTTGGAAAAAAAACTGTGCAACCTCTTACCTATATTATAAGACTTTTTCATTGATTTGTCTAATTAGAGGGTAAAACCTTGCTAGGCCTCTTTGGTGATCATTTTTTAGAACTTCTTTACAGAGAAAGTGAAATAACCCGAACATAGGGGGAAAGAAATCATATATTTATTGAGGGTAGGAAATTAACACCTTAGAGCTGTACTAAAGAACTATGTTTGAAACTGTCCCACTGAAACTTTCTGCTTATTATACTCTGATTTAAACAAATTAACTGATAGTTTTTAAATATATTGCATCAATTCATTGCAGCAACCCTATTGCCACTGAAGTAATTTGAAATGAAAAAAACCCCTACAAATACACATTGCACTCTACTTTAACAGTCCAGTATTACAATGTGTTTGTATCTGGACTGGTACTGAAGGCAATTTAAACCAAAGAAATTATTCTGGTTTTATTTAATTTAGGATGCCAAGTTCACGACTCACTTTTTACTTCCAGATTTATTTTTCAAAAATATAAGCATCTGAGGGAGTCTAAAGGGAATGGCACAAAACTATATCTGTGATCTTGCACTTCTTAGCTTAGAATACATGCCTATTTCCAGATCCATATTAATGACATGAGAAACTGCAGAATTTTATAATGACTATTTTTTTGAAAGGCTGTATAATCTCAAATGTTAGTATCCTGGGTCACTGAGAATATGAAAGAAAAGGGGCAAATGATCTTGGTACACAATCTTCCTGTCATGTAAATACGAATATGCTCTAGTCTAGGGTAACTTTAAAATATTTAAAATTATATTGTTCAAAACTACTTCTCTTGGTCAGAAATACCACTTGTCTAAAAATGTAAATTTTACTCCTTTGTTTAATGAGTTTCTGATTTAACTTCTGAATTCTCATATTCAGAGACAATTTGACTGTAATTCCTGTGGTGATCATTTATGTTCGGTGAAACGTTTCATCCAGATTTTCTAAGGTCACCTAATTTTTCTTCCCTTTACATATGTTTCTGAATTCACAGTGGAATGGAGAGACAAATAAATATTTTGTTATGCATGAATCTTAAATAGTTATTCATATTTTGCAGTGAAGGAAAAAAATCCTGCAGGTAGGATTGAAAAGGTAATTTAAATATAATGAAAACATTTACTTTTTCAGCATCATACCTGTTAGAGCAGAAAACATAGAGTCATAATCAGTGACACTATTCATGTACACAGAGCTGTGCTAATTTCACTTTTTTGATCTGATGAAAAATAATAGATTGCATATCCATCTACAGGCAACAGCTTATTTTATGAAGAAAATAATCTGTATCCAAAATGTCCAATCTGTAACATAAAAAAATTCACGTAGTGTACTGATGAAAAAAAAAAAAAAAAAAAAATTACTCCAGTTGGGTAAGGGGAATCCCAACCACAAATACTGGCTGGGTGGAGAATGGATTGAGAGCAGCCCTGCTGAGAAGGACTCAGAGGTGTTGGTGGAAGTAGATGATCTCTAATATCCTTTCCAACCCAAAAAATTCTATGATTCTATGACTTAATGATTTTCTGAACTAATTCAAACCCTCTGCTTAAAATAGGGTTAAATAGAGCTATAAAATTCTTTTCAGATTTCGAATTTTTTCAGATATTAAGACTTCACATCTTCTCTTGTCAATCTGCCTGAGTGGTTGAACTGCACTCACAGTAAAAAGCAATGTTTTCCTCTGTGCAGTTGGAATTTCATGTTATGATGAACTCTGTGACCTAAACCAAAGGCCCGAGGGATGATTATACTAATAGATATACAATTACCTTGTTCTAAAACATTATTTGAATGGCATTTTATAGAAAGTACTATAGCACCTGAACCAAAGGAGGATGATTGTGAACTAAATGAACTCAACAGAAATTTTCTAGGCATTTTCTGGACATTTTAAAGGGGTGGTTGTAGACTAAGGGAATTATATGGTGGTGGGGCACTGGAACAGGTTGCTCAGACAGGTTGTGGAGCCCTCATCCCTGGAACTATTCAAGTTCCATCCCTGGAACTATTCAAGGTTGGTAGAGACTGAGCAAACTGGTCTATTGGAAAGTGTCACTGCACATGGCAAGGGATTTGGAACTAGATGTTCTTTAAGGTCTCTTCCAGCTCAAGCCATTCTATGATATCTATGGGTCTATCAAAGGATAGGAAGAGAGGGACTAATGAGAATGTATTGGATAATGTGGGACCTGAGCGTGCCGCAAATGGGGTGGGATAACAGGTGTAGTTTGTATTGTTTTTGTTTGTGATGGAGGTAATTTTCTTCATAATAACTCATGGTGCCACGTTTTGGATTTGTGAGCAAAACAGTGTTGATAGCACACCATTGTTTTAATTGCCACTGAGCAGTGCTTGCATTCTGTTGAGGTGTTCTCTGTTTCTCACTGCACCCCTGCTCCCCACAGTGAGTGGGCTGGGTGTGCTCATGATGCTGGAAAGGGAC
Source organism: Falcunculus frontatus (assembly GCA_013398115.1). NCBI lineage: Eukaryota > Metazoa > Chordata > Aves > Passeriformes > Falcunculus > Falcunculus frontatus. The sequence goes on from VZRV01008672.1 coordinate 778,830, forward strand.
ACAGCCGGAACAGCTGACCCCAGCTGACCAAATGGATATCCCACACCACACGGCATCGTGCTCAGCATGTAGAGCTGGGGGAAGAAGAAAGAAGAGGGATGTTTGGACTGTTGGTGTTTGTCTTCCCAAATCAACATTATGCATGATGCAGTCCTGTTTTCCTGGGGATGGCTAAACACCTGCCTGACAGCGGGAAGTAATGAATGAAGTCCTTATCTTGCTTTGCTTGCATATAGCCTTTGTTTTACCTATCAAATTGTCTTTACCTCAATCCATGACTTTTTCACTATTACAGTTCTAATACTCTTCCACATCCCTCCAGGGACAAGTTAATGAAGGTCTGTGGGGTGTTCAACTTCCCACTGGAATTAATTCACAACACCGTGTGAGAAATTTTTAAAAGAAGACTTCTTTCGCCTTTGCTTTCTTCCTCTTTCCTGTTCAATACCACGTCATTTTGACCCAAAGATCCACTTTTACTGTGAAGTACACAGAACTCAGCTTAGCCAAAACTTCTCTGTATAGCACAATTGACCTTAGTTGTCCTAATTGCACGATTGAATGGCGGGTGAGGTAGATATATAAAACATTCATGTGTTTTTCTGTCTTTCAGCTTATGAACTGTTTATCACAGGTGATTTGTTGTAGTTGCAGCAGCATCTATTACATGATAAATGCTGCAGCCTGCATAGTGAATACAGAATTGAAATGATTACCTTTTTTTGTTCTCTGACCATCTTCCAAAGAAAAGTCCTGTAATGCTTTTTCAGCAGTAAAAAATGAAACCTTGTGAATTGCAAAAGGTCTTATAACGCCAGGCAGAGAAAAATTAAAAGACTGCCTTGAGTTACACAGTAAGCCTTCAGTTCTGCAATCTGTTTTTTACAATTTAAACAAAGGCAATTGAACACTCTGGAATAACTCCAGAGCTACAGTGAACCTGAGCACTTGTGGGGCTGGGATCCCAAGTGAACTCCCTTTACCTTTTTTTGGCATCCAGCCAAATTTACTGTTTTATTCTATAAGAAATTTTGCTTTCACAACGTGGGTGCAAAATATACTTGTTTTCATTTTGTGGAACTTAGCATTTTCTGTGCATATCAAATTTTAATAATAATAATAATAAAAAAGCAGAGAGCCAAAGTCATGTCTTTCTAAGTATCACATATGAATTACAACCAATTAATGCCAATAGTGCACAACAACCTAGATTGAGACCTCAGTTCCCTCCATACACATAACAGCATGTAGAACTTTATGATATTGAGATTACCCTGTGCATTCATGTGTATTCATTACTAATCAAATTTGAGCTGGGAAAGTCGCAGGTAGAAACTGTGATTCAGTATTGATCAAAATAGAATTATTAGTTTCCAGCACCATCATATCCTATGGGAGATTAGTCCTGGTTTAATAGACCTCAAAGAACAATAAGCACATGAATAAAGCTTTGTTGTGCAAAGTTTGCTGTTTAAAGTGCATTTATCTGAACCTTAACAATAAAGTAAGCGTTTCAAAATATGCGTTTCATGCATAATTGTCTGTCCTTTATAATGCTGATGAAGAACTCACTCAATAAAGTCTAATAAAAAAATTCAATTATATGCATGTTTGAAAAAAACCTATCAGGTTCATTTCACAACATTATTTATTTTCAGATTTTTATAAAACAATATAAGAAGCTTAAAACTAGAATTGTCTACAACACCACTTCTAGTAGGCATTTCTAATGCAGAGCTTAGTTCTGTACTGCTTTTTGGATCACTACTCTTTCCTTTTACAGCTGCTGTCACAGCCAGAGCACAGGTGCCGTAACTCACTGCAAAATTTACAGGAGACCTATCACCTCCCTAGGGACGACCATATCCCAAAGTGACTATGCAGTCATTCAGAGGGGTTTTTTTCTTCATAAACACTGCTCTTTGCTTTTAACTTACGTAGTATGTAATGCAAAATAATTCGTGCTAAAATTTTAATATTACAGCATTTTGCTGAGTTTGAGAGAAAGCACAAATACTGGAAGCAGGTGACTGCCAAAAATTGTGCTGTTTAAGGGATTTCTGTCTAAGCCCTGGCAAAGTACATTCAAATTGCATTCCACTGATAAGCATTTCGTGGGATTTCCTCATCTGGCAGAGCTCCAGGATGTGTGTATTTACAAATATATGATTCCAGGATGTGTGTTCCATGTATCTATATGCAACAAATAATATACTTTCACCAGAAACTGATTCCAGCAGCAAAAATCGACTACTGATTTCAGGAACTGTTGTCAGACGTGGTGGAAAAAACAGGAAATTACATTGTTGTATTGAAAAGATAAAATTAACAAAGAAGAAAAAGGTATAAAAAAAACACCTCAGAGAAACCACAGCTGTGAACTAGTGAGATTCGAACCGATAAAGGTCGGAATTCAGTTCACCCAGTGCCGATCTCCTGGCTCGGTGTTGCTTTTGCTTCGTGGCCCTTTTCAAATTTTATGCTTTGATTATTAATAAATTCTCTTTAATCATAATATTGATTGGTTCATTTCTAACAACTTACTTTCTAAATTTAGGCAGAATCTATGCTAAATTATTTTTGAGGTTCCTCCAGACTTGTAATTTTTCCCCTACTTCATTCTCACTCTACAAAGTCATAGTATGATTGTTCAGTTTGGACTGTGTTACAGCCTGTGTTTCAGAGCCTTTTCAGCTGAAAGATCGATTGAATACTGAGGTTCACATAGAGAACGTACCAATGGGTCCGCTGTTCATTTCCTCTGCATGAACAGCTTTTGCTTGCTCTACGTCATCGATTTAGTTTTATTCCTTCTATATTTAAACTTGTTTTCTATTATTGTTGTAAGTTTTAATAAAAAAACTCCTAAACACTCACAAGCAAGATCCTTACTCAACCATCTTATGAAACTGTCTCAGGAAGCTGAACAGGACCCAGATCAATTTGATCTCTCACAGTAAATGATATCTGGTGTAAATGATTGAAATATTGTCAGAAGTAATGCCCCAAAAGAATCAGCAGTCTGCCTGAGAAAAAAAAAATTACCTCAAAATCACCATTTCATTACTTTAAGTTAAAAACTATGTCTTAGATTGACCATTGCTACAATAGAAAACCAGCAAAGGACAAGCAGCACAACCACGGAGTATGAATGATAAGCTACTCTTTTATAAGGAGGTTTGAAAAATTCAGAATAGAGCATCCCCACCTCCATGATGTGCTGAGAACACATTGTTTTGCAAGCAGAATAACAAAAATAGTGAAAAATTATACTGAAATATTATGAGTAGGATGAGCTAGATGGGGAGATAGGACTCCATCTCTTGCTGGTTTTTCTTTCTTTTTTTACTCACTGGTTTTCTGTGCATCATCTAACATTTTTTTGTGTAAGACTGGATATAGAAAGTCTATGATTCTCCTAGGTACTATAATGTGAATATTGAAATCAGTCTACAACACTTTATGTTATTTGTTCCAGTTTTACCACAAGAACAGTCTGTATACTGTGAGTCAGTGTTACATAGTCTTGTTTTGCTAAGAAAAACTGGCAAAATGATAGAAATATACTTTCTGTGGTGAAAGAGTACTTAGCATTTATTGAAACACCTGACAGCTTATTATCACAAATCACAATTAAACACAGTTTCTTACCCAGTTTAGAGCCAAATTCACAGCTTTTGGGTTATGTTAATATAAAAACATCACATTAAATAGTTGTTTGATTGTTATGAAAAATCTGCATTATGGCCCAGTATTTTAGTCAATGTAAATGCAAGTATGATTAATGGAATTAAATCCAAACAAAAATTGTAACATATTCAGATCTTTTGCATTCCTTATCAGAACTTTAATATATTTTCAAAATAAACACTGAAATTGGTATTTGTCTTTGAAAAGCCTATTCAAACTATTTTTTAAGAGAAATGTGGGCTGGAGACAAGAAGTAATAGGAAATTTTCAGAAGTATGAGTCATAAGAGCAAAATAGTTACTTATTTGGCTGAGGGTTTTCGCAGCTGGATTCTCTGGTCTAATTGGAATAAGCTTTTTTCTTACTATGATGCAAAAACTGGAAGAAATGATTTTCACTCTGAAGTTCTAATAGGCACTCAAATATGAAAGTGTTGACCTTTACTCTGTGCATGGAATCAGAAGACTCAAATTGCTGTGACTTTCTCTTACTGTTATCATAATTGAATATGTTGAAAAATGGTTCTCCTATGTTTAAAAGTCATATAAGAGGATTTCTTCCACTAAATAAAACTGACTCATTATGATAAAATTAAAGAGATCAAAAAGTCAAGAGTAAGTATTAACAGCCTTAAATAGGAGTGAGGACAGCAATAAAATGGAAAAGGTTCAGGTCTTAAGTGAGAACAGCCCTAAACAATCTCTCTCTGACAGTGGAGCAGAAAGTCAGCATAAGCCTGTAGCCCTTTTCTTTTTTCCTAGCATTTCCAAAGGATGTGTCATTGTTCTGGTTGAAAACAACATCATGAAATGACATGATTATGACCCATTATAATGCAGGCACTGCAGTAAATACCATCAATAAAAAGGTTAAATTCTTTTAAAAAAGAAATATTCTCGCAAGCTAACAGGCAGAAATTCAGTGATCTCTCTAAATAATTAGGTCCCATTAAATGTTCCTTTTCATAATGTCTTTGTTTCTATATCGTATGGTGTTATACAGTTCATGATGGTTTGGAGTGGATGAAGAAAAAGAAACACAAAGTTCTCCATTCTAAGTGATTCTGACTGTTAACCAGGTACAAAGTATATTCACTGGCAGAGCATTAACATGCAAGTATGTAATTGATCTTGCATTAGTATCATGCAAGATGAATTACCAGCACAAATAATTTCTCTGCTATCACAGAGACTACAGCATGGATGACTCAAATGTGAAAGTCTGTCATAAATATCTTCATTAAGTTGTGTGAGTTACTGTTCATTACTGTCAACCAGTTGAGGATGCTCAGTTCATAGAAGGATGGGGCTTATCAACCTCAGAGACTACTTATAATGGCAGTGGGGATATGTTAAAAAACTCAACAAACTCCTCTTTGGAGAGTTGTCACTGGGTTTGTGAGTTTTGCTTCATTTGTTTCCTTAAGTGGAAATATTAAGGAAGGTGAATATTTTACTTTATTATTTTATGAGGGAAGAAATTATCTGTACTCTATACTTCACTTGTTCACTCTACTCATTCATTCTATTTCCATTCTCTCTTTTCTTTTTTCTCTTGCTTTTTCCTCATCAAAATGATCTATGTTTGTTTTCAGCTCTGTGTGTGGGACTCCATGCAGTGTCTTCTATAAGAAAAAAAAAAGTTAATGTCAGCAAAATACAAATAAAAGGCAATTCAGTTGGAGAAAGATATTGAAAACATTCTATCTTTATTGTGATACCACGACTAATAAACAGACAAATTTTAATATATTCTCATACTTAAATATATTATAGTCAAATTTCTAGTTTTAAGGTAAGGTAACATATGTGACGTTAGTAGAATTATTTGCGTTAGTCGAGCTTTGAAGTTTCTCCAGTATATCACATAAATGAAGGGAAAAATTATTGTCCAAAGAACACTAGTAACGCTGTGCTTTACAGTTAATAATTGCTGTGCTGTCTATTCTAGAAGTCGAATGATAGGGTCCCAGAGAGATGCAAGCTGAATGCCCTATCAGAATCCAAATGCTTTCCAAAAGTAATAATATAAAAGTAATAATATAAAATGCAGCTTCTTTTATTTGCCATTTGGAAATGCAAGCACAGATAAATCAAAACTTTCTTTTTACAGGTATCACCTCTTCCTCACTCGGCATATCTTAATCTCTGAAAGGTGTTTGCTGTGAACAATCTGCACTCAAACACCTCAATCCTGACTGATTGTAATTATCCTTAAATATCTTGGTAGTGGGACTGACTTCCATCTCAAAGCAGAACTACAATAAGGATGGGGTTTGGCTCAGTAGGTGCAAAACAATTTTATATAGAGGATTCAGTATTTTGATGTCACTATTTGTTCAGCAGATTGTAGGCATAAGATTTCATGAAAGAGAGTATAGACAAAAGATGAAATCTTACCTTCTGCCATTTTCAAAGTCTTTCTACAGAAAGCTATACAAGGAAAAATTTAATTGTATTTTCTGTTTGAATAAGGTAAACACAGAAAGAAACAGAAGACAGAAGAAAATTAAATCTCAATGTTTAAGAGCATAGAAACCTTAAGAATTAAATTAAAACATAGCCAAATAATTTAAAGCTTGATGATCTTACTGATATGTATGTCATACTACACGGCAAAAGTTTCTTAGAGATTTATGTTTCTATTAAAGGGAATTCAGCAATGCTAGAGAAATAGCACTTATACAGAAGAAATACTGCATTTAAAAGAATTTTTCAGATGTTCATTAAACTACTAAAATTTCAGAGATTCTCCTGAAACCTGGGCTTTACAATTTGATTTAAGCTTTAAACATGTTTCCAATTGCAGGCACATTATTGTATTTGGTAATGGAGGGAATTCATTAATTATCCCTGACTCCAGACACAAATATATATTTCCATGTTTGTTAAGTCCAGTGGTAAGGATGCACTTGCCAGTCTTTTGTTGTGCTGGTTTTGGCTGGGGGAGAGTTAGTTTTCTTTGCAAAAAGTGGCTGGTATGGAGCTGTGTTTTGGATTTGTGCTGACCATAAAATTGATAATACGCAGATGATAATACGGAGATGTTTTTGTTATTGCTGAGCAGGGCTCACACAGAGCCAAGGCCTTTTCTGCTTTTCTTACTCCCACACTGGTGAAGGGAGCTGGGGGCACGTGGGAGGCTGGGAGGACACACAGCCGGGACAGGTGACCCAAACTGACTGAAGGGATATTCCAGACCATAGGATGTTATGCTCAGTATATAAAGTGGGGGGAAAAGGAGGAAGGGGGGATGTTTGGAGTGATGGAGTTTGTCTTCCCAAGTCACTGTTATGATTGATGGGACCCTGCTTTCCTGGAGATGGCTGAACAGCTGCCAGACCTTGAGAAACAGTGAATTAATTCCTTGGTTTGCTTTGCTTGTGTGCATGGCTTTTTCTTTCCGTATTAAACTGTCTGTATCTAAACCCATGAGTTTTCTAGCTTTTACCCTTCTGATTCTCTCCCTGATCCTGCTGGTGGGAGAGTAATTGAGTGGCTGCGTGGGACTTGGTTGCTGGCTGGGGTGGAGCCACAGCATTCATGTTCTAAACAGATTCAGTGTGTAAAACAGACACAGTAATTGATCTTGGGAACACAAAACAAGAGTTCACAGAAAATACGTATTTCAGAGAATTATTTTATTTTGCATAGTGTGTTATAAAAGCTTGTAATAAAATTACTTTTTAACAAAACAAAACTGTATTACTTATGAAGAAAACCTAATAAAGATAGCAGAGGTCTTGTTTTTTACAGTTGGAACATTGAAAGTTTCTTTTAAAAAGAGGATGCTTAAAAAAAGAAAACATAGCTTCTGTAAATTGTGTTTTCCCCAATCCTATTTTTCTTCTCAAATATATTTGCTTGGTAAAACACTCAGATTTTAGTTTGGCAGAATTTAATCAAGATGTTTTGAGTCAGTACATCTAATTGATCTGGAATTTAAATTATGGGACAGCCAAAACCTTCTTTGTGCCTATGAACAAGATAATGACTTATAAATAGACACTTGTTGAGATGAAAGACTGCAGAAGAGTAAAAATGGCAGCAATCTGGTCAGCAACTTCCTTTCTGCAAAGCATAAACCATGAAGATGCCACTCTCAGAAGGGTCTGAAAGTAAAAAGTAATTTTACTTTAATGCTGAGCTGTCTCCAAGCAAAACATTTGGGCAATTCTGAATCAATAATTCAGAGTTTTTCTTTCAGATCAGAAAGTAGGAAAAAGATGGTTAGAATGGATTAAGAAATTTAAAGGCTAAGGAACTTTACACATTATGATTTTGATGTTTTATGAGCTTCATATTATTTCAGGACTAAAATCAGAATCACTTAGAAACGGAAACACAGATCTTTATTTTTTTCAGATTTCTTAGAGACAGCATCTGAGTAAGCTGGTTTTTATCATACCGCTTTGTAAACACTGAGTTTTTCCATTTGACTTGTTTGTTGTTTTGGCTTCTCAATACTCTTCCAATTGTTCCAGTGACTTTAATATCACGAATTTAATATCATGTCAGGTCAGTTCTGTATTCATGCTAGGAATAATGATCCTGCTAAATGTGTGGATATGAACTGAAGTAAATTGAGACAAAAGCCATGTTGAATTTCTAGTATTATTATGCAGTACATTCCTGTTTCTACTGCGTAGATAATTAATTTCCGTATTCCCTTAGTTCTGTGCAGCTTCTTGCATTATCTTGTATAACAGATCCACATAAGTTTTATTAAAATACATTGTAAAATCCTTTTATTCCTTCTGACCAGATTCTCAATTGTTCTGTTTCTTCATTTTGTAACTGCTTGCATCAGCCTTAGAAAAAATGCAACTCATATTTTTAAAAAAAAAAAAAAAAAAAAAAAAGAAT